>JAOYMZ010035611.1:0-32198 GCA_025802335.1 Pinguicula primuliflora | reverse complement strand
CCCACACCACCACGACCACCACCAACAAAAAATGAAAACACGCGCACAAAATCTTTTCACATTTCTTCTATCTTCATCTCATCTCTGCGACTGCTTTTGGAAGACTCCAGGACCAACCTATCGACGATGCATTTTTTTAATATTGATTTATTCGATGTTGATTGATGGGGAGTGTCCCGCTAGTAATTTGTCTTACCTAGAATGGGCAATTTGGAGGGTAAGATAGAGTAGCAACGGATGTTTCTCCATATGTAAATTCCTACATGGAGTACTTTTCTCCTTTTAACACTGGCCGTCCTCCTTTTAGGCAGAAGATATATGCGGACATTAGTTTTTCATTGTTAGCATAGAAGAGCTTGAAATTCCCATTTCTGCTCTTATTATAATTGTTAATCTTGTGCGAGTTTGTTCTTCCTTTTAAGCATTTTCCCCAAAGCATTGGGTTGTTTCAGGAATAACATCTATATTTTCAATCACATGGAACTCCAATGCAGTTACCAGCTGGAAATTCATGGCTGGGCTCCCTAATTTCTACAATAATTGGAAATCTTAAGATTTCTATCAGCAACGTTCACATTAGATATGAAGATTCTGTGAGGTTAGTCCATGGTCCAAGTAACTCATCTTTCACTTGCTTTATCAATTTCTTGTATTGATGCGACTGGGTTTAGTTTTTTTTATATTGATGAAGTTGGTATGGTGTTTTCGCCTCTGCATTATGGCTATTAGCTGTACTTTACTTTGTTGCTGCAGCAACCCAGGACATCCATTTTCTTGTGGCATTACTCTTGCAAAACTTGCTGCTGTTACAATGGACGAGCAGGGCAATGAAACTTTTGACACAAGTGGTGCTTTAGATAAATTACGCAAGGTATGTACTGTACCATATCCTTTTTATGCTTATGGATTTTATGCTTTTTTATCCGTTGTTGATGCTGAAGGTTTATTGAAAAGAAAGCTTTTATAAGATAGTGTTGAGTCCAGTTGAAACTTCAACAGACCTTACCTATAGTTGTATATTTCCACTACCAATTGCATAATTAGCTACTTGAAAGACTTGCTATGTACCTGGACTGACTTCTTTGTTCCATTTCTTGTGTCTATTAGTCTTTGCAACTTGAAAGACTTGCTATGTACCATGATTCCAATCGAGATCCATGGAAGGTGGACAAGAGATGGGAGGATCTTAGTCCCCGCGAATGGATTGAAGTACATTCTTGTTTCGAAGCTACTTTTGGTTTTTCCATTTATCAGAATTTGTCCCATGAATTCAATTGATATGTGCTTTTCCACAGAATAGGCCTCTCAACTTTTTTAATGTTTTCTTTATCTTTTGTATTTAGATCTTTGAAGATGGCATTAATGAATCTTCAAAAGCTAGTAGCTCAATATCCTCATGGGCTCGATCTAGAAACTATTTAGTTTTCCCCATCAATGGAGCTCTGAAGTACCACCGTCTAGGGAACCAGGACCGGAGTGATCCTAATATTCCTTTTGAGAAGGCTTCTTTAATAATTGCGGATGTTTCCTTGACTGTTACAGAGGTAATAACATCTCCCACGGTCAAGTTGGGATACAGGTTTGATATTCTCAGGGCAGTTTTGCATTGATCCTACATTTTTTCATGAATGGTTGACAATTAGGTCTCTTGGCAACATAGCTCTACATTTTTACCCCTTTTTTGTTGGACATGGCTTTGATATCTGTTGTAATCAGTGTTGTCGTTTTCTCGGGTTTTGATTCATACCACGAAACCACGAATCATCTCACATGCGCACCCACTGTGTGTGTGTGTATGTGGGGTCCACTCACATGTTATGTGAGTGGGTGGGTTCGAGTGATTCGTGATATGAATCAAAACCCCGTTTTCTCACCATCTATGTTTTGCTAGTATGAAGTAGGCCCCAGTCATTTAAGACACTTCACTGTGACTTAGCGTCCGTCTCTTGAATTTTAGCAAGCCTCGTGATGTTTCTTTCCGTTTGCAGGCTCAGTATCATGACTGGATTAAACTGATGGAGGCCGTTTCTATCTATAAAATACATGTCGAAGTCTCCCACTTAAGGCCCGTGGTCTCCGTTTCAGAAAATGCAGTTTTCTGGTGGCGTTATGCAGCTCAAGCTGGCTTGCAGCAGAAAAAAATGTGGTAGGTTTGATGTAATAATGCTCCGAACTGGATGCAACTTCTTGAAATTGATATTGAGTATCTTAATACATGCATTTTTATGAGATCAGCTTCATGGATTAGAGAAGAAGTGTCAGAAGATTAGACAGATTTGAAGGCTTTACAGCCGCGTACAGTTTGATTAGTTAAATTTGGCATTTTTGTTGAATGAGGCAGATGTTTTATGGCATAGATACTTATATTATGAAAAGCACACTGCAGGACCAGAATTTGTACAAACACATCATCTGGTAGCACTAGTAATATGTATAAACTCGGCATTTGTTAAATATTGTCTTTGAATGAGGTTTCTGTTTTCTATAATTTCACTATTATAAAAAGTATCCACATGATGAGTATTCTGCTTCTGGACCTTCCTGAATTCTTGCATTGGCTAGCATAATTATGAGGTGCCCTTATCAGGATATTCATATTAATGCTGTCAAAGCTGCACTTTTTCATATTTTATTTACCAAATGCAGTTACTTATTTTAATATGCCAGCAGCTACCAATATTCGTGGGAGAAAATCCAGCATCTATGTCATCTCCGTAGGAGCTACGTGCAACTGTATGCTGATTCATTGCAGCACTCAGGTGCGGGCAATGCCAAACTAAGAGACATTGAAAAGGACCTTGATCCTAAAGTTATTCTATTATGGAGGTATTACGTAGGAAATTTAAGTTAGTTTTTTTAATTGTGCACTTCCTTTTTTCCGGTTATGTAAATGTGGATTTTAGAAGGAATTATCTGTTTCTCCTGCTTCATCGATTCCTGATATTAATAAGTGATGCATATATCCTTTTGAGAAATTTCACACACACATGTTTGTGCGCCTGCTTAATTGTTCATTTCATTTCATCCTTGTATTGTCTTATAATTATTTGAAATGGATTTGTGCAACTTCTGTGGGTCGAGATGCTGAGTTTTTATATACTCAGAATTCTTGGCTTATTTTCTTTTTAATCTTCTCCTTTCTAGTAAAATGTTCTCTTTATTCTGATTGTTACATAGGTTTCTTGCTCGTGCAAAGGTTGAATCCGTAAAATCCAAAGAAGCATCCCAGGAGAAGACACTTGGAAAGAAGAGTTGGTTTCCCTTAAGATGGTCGGTGCTGTATAGTTGGTCAATTTCTTGCATTTGTTATCCTTACCTCATTTGTTTCACATGTCTACCGGTGCAGAATCTGATGATACATCTTCTTTAGTGATATGTGCCCTATATCAGGATATATTACCGACTGCATATGCTTTGGATATGATCTTTAATGTGTTGTCAAATGATGCCTTTTCTGTTGCATGTCTTTCGACAATCAGGCGAAACACTTCTGGAGAAGTTTTCCCCATCGACACTGCAAGTGTATCTGAGTCGGTGGAAGGGAAGTTGACTAAAGAGGAATGGGAAGCGGTCAACAAGCTGCTAAGCTACCAACCAGATGAGGATTTGACTCGCAGTACAAAGGATATGCCAAAAATAATACGTTATATGATTGTTGTATCAATCACTAAAGTAGCTGCCAGGATTATCAGCATGCATAACACTGAGATTGTTTGTGGTAGTTTCAAAAATCTTAATATTTCAACTAAGTTCAAGCATAGGAGCGCCCATTATGATGTTAAGTTGCAATATTATGGATTGGCTTCCCCTGAAGGATCCCTTGCGCAGGTTTGACTTCTTTTAGGTTATCATTTGGATTGGTTTATTTTCTTTGATTCGCCTGAAAAGATATCTTGGAAGACTATTGACAACCAATATACATAGAATTTGACCAATGCCATAAATCTAAAAAGATAATGCCTCTTTCCTGCACATATATTATTTGATATAGTGTGTGAACCTTTGATTTATTAATTTTTTTGTTTAGTACTGTAATGTTGTGGGACTGTATTCGATTTTGTATGAGGAGCTGATTGATTGTTGGCGCAGAGTGTCTCGAATGAGCAGAAAATGAATGCTTTGGTGGCTAGCTTTGTACATACTCCAGCAGGAGAAAATGTGGATTGGAGGCTTTCAGCAACAATATCTCCTTGTCATGTCACTGTAAGTTACAGCTTTTCTATTTTGCAATTACTAGCTGCATCAATTCTGTCCCGCCTACTGGTGTTGGAGAATTTTCTTAATTTTCTCCTGATATTGCTATTCTTTCATCAAGATTACTTATTGCCTCCAACAAGTATAAGAATTATGAAGCTGTAGCAGTTTTACCTATCGTAGAGCTTCCAATTAAATGCAGTTTGGTTCTTCAAAAATTGTTGGAGAGTAGTATTGTCCTATTTTTTCTTCATTTGCAAATTCTTCTTGAGTCCTTGACATAGAGTTTGTTAATTATGCTGCCATCCCTGTCGTCGGTCATTTTCCTTTTGAAGATATGAGGACATAAGAAACCATTAAATGTCTTTTTTCTTTTGGAGAACTGTTGTCACATCCTTTTGCATATATATATATATGTACACATAAAAGTGAATACATCATAGGTATGCACAATGAAGTCTGAACTTTATTCTATACCCTAATTATTCTTAATTCTCGGGCTTCATCCTAAGTTTTTTTGCCTTATAAAAAAATTCTTAACTGCTTAAATTCTTTCCCTGGACCCTGAACTTTAGGTGCTCATGGAAAGCTATGAGCGTTTTTCACGGTTTCTGAAGAGGAGCACTGCAGTGAGTCCTACCATTGCACTTGAAACTGCCACAGCATTGCAGGTAATTCTATTTTTTCACACGCTGTGATAAGCTATCATTTTCTTGTCTAAGCTTAATTTGAGGAATTGATGCGATCACAGCATAAAATTGAAAAAGTAACCCGGAGAGCTCAGGAGCAATTTCAGATAGTGTTAGAAGAGCAAAGCCGGTTAGCTTCTTGTATCTTTGTGGTGAAAGGCTACATCCTTCTATTCATGTGATGCCATTATTTATTGCTGGTATCTGCGCTATTGTTTGTTCGTGTATTAGTTTTCCAATGACAAATTGAATTAGGACTTTGCTTGCCATATATCTCTTTCACCGGACAAAGCACTGTGGGTCCTTTCCTTTTCCGCATGGTCAAAACCATAGTTGATCTGGTCCCACTGTTCCATTGTTTTATTGAATGAGATAATGCAATTTGAACTGATTAGTTCTGTAACTTCTTTATGGGCCTTGAAGTCTCTATTTTCACTGAAGTGATTGAAACTGTATATAGTAAATCATTCTTTGACGAGGATTTGTGTTTCAATTTCCTTTTATTTGAAGTGTATGGATCTCCTAATTTATTTATTCATTTTTAATACTAAGTTGGTAATACATTTACTTAAGTTGGTAATATGGTAGCCAATTTTCAAGGCTACCATATTTATTCCTTAAGATTGCTGTGGCCCTTGTCCAATCTTAATTCTTTGTTCTGGATATCAACAGATTTGCCCTTGATATTGACTTAGATGCCCCCAAAGTTAGAATTCCTATTAGATCTACGTCATCTGAGGAGTACAGCTATCTTCTATTAGATTTCGGCCATTTCACCTTACAAACGCAGGTGTGTTGATCTTCAGTTTGTTTTCATGCTTTTCATACGACATTTTGGATCTGGTGAACCTAATTTAGCGTCGTCCAGGAGGATGGTCAACTGCATGACCACGGGCAAAGTCTGTACTCCCGTTTTCATATATCTGGAAGAGATATTGCAGCTTTCTTTACATCTGGTTCTTCTGAGGGTCAATCCTGGAGTTCAGGATTTGCATCAGCCGTTTCTACTTTTTCTGAAAATGCTGACGAATTCCTTTCTCTTATAGATAGGTGTGGAATGGCTGTCATTGTTGATCAGGTATATGGAATCATTTTGTAGTGTTTCCTCTTTATTAGAATTAATATACTAATATAATGCATTTGACTATCAAGATTAAGGTCCCTCATCCAAATCATCCATCAACACAAGTATCATTTAAAATCCCTATCCTTGGCGTACACTTCTCGCCTGGAAGATATTTTAGGCTAAATCAATTGTTAACTCTACTTGGTGGTGCAATTCCTAATGACGAACAACATGCTATGGAAAATTTCCAAACTGGTCTTGTCCCCTGGCATCTCCCAGATCTTGCAACTGATGCAAGAATTCTAGTTTGGCGAGTATGCACACCACTTTAATGCTACGTTCCTCCTAGTTTGTCACTAAACCCTATTAATTAGTTCCTCAATTGCTTTTGTGCAGGGAATTGGTTATTCAGTTGCTGCATGGCAGCACTGCCATCTTGTCTTGTCAGGATTGCACTTATATGTTTTGGAATCTGAAAGATCCCAAAGCTATCAGCGATGCTCAAGGTTTAGAATTTTGTTTTCTTCTTTGTTTATAATCTTTGTGATACCTTCTCTGGTGAGAGGGAAAGTGGACCAATTTGGTAAAAAAACCTGGTAGTTCTAAGGGAAATAAGACCAATTAGGTTGAAACCCTTGTAGTTTAAGTTTTGTTTCTTAAGTTGCTATGTATTTAAAATTTGAGTAACTTTTTTGTTTGATTTTTGTTTCGTAGTTTCTTAATCGTCCAACTTTTGGTTCTGTAGCATGGCTGGGAAACAAGTATGTGATGTTCCTCCCACAAGTGTTGGTGGCTCACCTTTTTGTATTGCTGTGTGTACTAGAGGCATGGATATAAAAAAGGTAGCTGAATTTCCTAAATTCTTGAATGTTGTTTCGTTTTCACGTTTGCTTTCTTAATTTTATGATGAAAGAATGTTCATTTGTTAAATACATGGCAAATGTTAGACATGAACGCAAGCATCTGTAGGCATTTTTGTAAAGGCTGAAATTCTACACCCACACCATACGAAAAAGATTCTTTATTAACCGCCTTGTGAGGAGCTTGTTTATTTTCTGCTGATCATATGTATTTGTGCTATCATCAACAAAGGAAAAAATACCTATTGCTAACTTCTGAGGAAAAATAATATATAGCTGAAAGCTATGATGAAAAGATGATTTGAGAAGGCAACTTTTTGACTTGCTTTTTTCTAGTACCTTGTGCTTGTACGACTTCATGTCGTGTTATCCACTGTTTGTCTTTCAAAATATGCATGGTATTGTTCCAGTTTGTTACTGAGTAGCTTCTCTTGCCACGTGCTTAGCAATTCCCATTTATTAGTCTGACTAAGTTGGCTTCCTGCCTCACTAAGGCCCTTTCTTGAGGGAACTTCTGCTGTTCAAGAGCTGCTTAAATCTAGAGAAAGCAGTCTAAGATATTAATTAGAGAATCTGTGAGGTGATTGCGAAAGTTTCTGAAAAATAGAGTTTTTCGAGAGAAAAAAACTGTTTGAAACCTTCTTAAAAACTTCTCTGAAATTTTTGGAAAAGCTGCTTGACTGCAGCGTTCACCAGAAGATTTGGTGGCAGTCTATAAAATACAGTAGCAGTAGCAGAAGCTAACATCTAAAACACCAACAAATGAAATTCTGCTGAACAGAAACCGAGAAGCAGAACCTCCCAAAAGATGGCACCCAAAGGATTTTTTACATGTTTCTTTATCATGTCCGTTTCTATGTTTACCTTATTCCCATAAATTGTCATTTTCTTCGGAGCTTTTATCAGTCAGTTATATCAGAAAATTTTGTGCTCAGAAGCACCGACTATCAAATCTTCGATAGGCAAGTGTTCTTTTTGTGCAAATAGGCATGAGATGGCATGGAAGCCCCTACTGTATATAGTATATGTAATGCCTGTATCTACTCACACACGCATGCATATATATAGACATAGACACACACATTTGGATATTTTTTACTTATTGTGCGCATAACATTTTCATTTTCTTCTTTTCTTTTCATACTAGTCTCTAGAATCTTTTAGTACTCTAGTAATAGAGTTTCAGAAAGAGGAAGAAAAGCTGACTTGGTTAAGAAGACTTGTTCAAAGCACCTACAGAGCTTCTGTAAGATATCAAAGTTATGAGCCTTGATTAGTCTATCCTTCTCTTGTTCCTTAGCACTAATTATGCAATATTGTTTCTTGATCTGGATAAGGCTCCACCATCAGTCCATATACCGGATGAAATAAGAGGTGATCCGGAGGAGTTTACCATGTCTCAGGGAAATAATCCAAATGCAGCGGATCTTGTTGTCAATGGAACAGTGGTAGAGACAAAAATGTCATTATATGGAAAGGTCAGAGCATGTGGGTGTTTTGTATTTCTTGTTTCTACATAGTCTCCTCTAACTTATTGTTGCTTCAAATTGTTAGTAGTTTTTTCCATAACTTGTTTTCCTCTATGTTTGCCAGGCCTTACAAGGGCTTATAATTGTAGTCGATATCCTGATAATTTTCTATTTTCAGTTTGGAGATGAGGAGAATGAGGAAGAGATGCATGAGAAAATAATCCTCCAACTTCTTGCTAGTGTGGGAAAGGTGATTGTCTTGTCTCAAAACATTGAAGCGAATATTGTTTTTGGAAACTTGGCGCTTAGGTTTTCTATTTAGTTCACTTGAATGACTTCTGTTTGATGAATTATTTATTTATTTATATTATTATTATTAACCAAACCAAACATACCCAGTAAATTCCGACCTTAGTCAGGGTCTGGGGAGGGTAGGATGTACGCACTCATACCCCATCCCACAACATGATAGAGAGATTGTTTCTGTAGAGATCCCGCTAAAAAAAAATAAAATAAAATAAAAATATAAAAAAATAAAAAATAAAATGAAATAAAATTTATATTATTATTATTTAATCTGCAAGATTGAGCGTAAGTATAACTAGATATAACCCGTGCCTAAAGTCACGGTGTCACGGTAATATTGAAACAATTGTTTAAAAATGAAGAATTAGGGGTGAGGGTTAATGAGAGAGAAAGAATGAAAGAGAATGTAAAAAAAGTTAAAAGTGCTATTTCACTAATAAGATCACAAAGGTATAGTTGAAAGTGCTAAACCGTCCTGCTTTAATATATAGATGTTCAAACTATCAACACTATATTGAACGTACCAGTCTTTAGGCAATGATCATGATGTGCTATTTTTTCTGTTTAATAACATATATGAAGTAAGCCATCTATAAAAACATGAAAGTCATCTCATCTTTATGCTCGGTCTCGGTCGCTGTTGTTCCATGAAGTGCGTGTTTACTATTCAGTAAACTATGAGTGTTGAATGACGTTATATCATTCTAAATGTCTGGCATTGAGCCTACAGCTTCAGAAAATTTTGATTCTAATACTCGATGGCATTCAACGTATCTTGTTGAACTATAAAATAGCTATAGTTTTGTAGAGGCCTTCCGCACCTTAAATTCAAATGATATGTTCCATTTCAATACGATTTGTTATCCAGTAAATGTGTGTTGACTGTCAGGAACCCGGGGAAGATGGTGACTAATATATGTCAGTTCTATTATTTAAGCACCCTTGGCTTTTCTGCCGAGCATGAATTGATGCATGATCTTTCTCATAAATGCTATATTCAAAATCTAATTATATTGCATTAGTTGTGCATACCAATCGTGCTATTGTGCTGACAATAAATTTTCAGATTCTTGAAGACATAACGATATTCTCTTTTGTAATTACATTAACATTGAAGGCTTATCGATACATGTGATCTCCTACAGGTTCATGTCTGGAGTTGCGTAAATGATTTTACCGTAAAAGTGAAGCTGAATTCTTTGAAAATTATGGATGAACTTCAGGGTCCTTTATCTGAAAATCCAAAGTATTTGGCCTGTTCGGTGGTCTTGGATCCACAATCACATAATTCACCTAATAAGTCAGATTCTCGAGAGAGTGAGCTAATTGGGATTACAGCGGAAGAGGATGATGTCTTTAAAGATGCTTTGCCAGATTTTATGATTTCACATGATTCTGCTGAAAGTATTTTCCTTGAGAAGGACCTATCTAAGGGAAAAGTTGTTCCCTTTGATGTTTTTTATGAAACAATGGGTTCTGATGATTCTGATTTTGTGTCTGTTTCATTCTTCAAAAGGGACCTTGGTTCCCCTAACTACGATGGTATTGATAGACAGGTAATCTTCTGAAGGAAAACTGGTAAACCGAAGTGGATAGATGTTTGAAATTGATCCAATAGATTGTTGTCTCTAATACATATACTTTTCAGATGAGTATCCAGATGTCGAAGTTGGAGCTTTACTGTAACAGGCCTACTATTGTTGCTTTGATCAACTTGGGAATTGATATAAGCTCCATAAGTACTGGTGCCAGTAGTCCTGACAAAGAAAATCTTGATGACTTGCATTTTGCAAACAAAGAAAGAACTGAAGAACAAGGACATGCTTCATCCATAAAAGGATTACTTGGCTATGGAAAAGGTCGGGCTGTCTTTCGTTTGTATATGAATGTTGATAGTGTCACCATGTTTCTTAATAAGGAGGATGGTACTCAGCTTGCTATGTTCGTGCAAGAAAGTTTTCTATTGGATGTCAAGGTACTAGAAATGTTTCCTTCATTTTAGGATATGTGATTTGGCATTTACTATTAGATGACTTTTTACCATGTATTATTTTGTTTTGTTATCGTCCTCTATCAACTTTTTACTTTATTTGTCACCGATGTTATCATTAAAATTTTTGCTTTGATTAGGTACACCCGAGTTCTACCTCCATTGAGGGAACTTTAGGGAATCTAAGGCTGTATGATCTCTGCCTAGGGTCTGATCACTGTTGGGGCTGGCTTTGTGATCTGCGTGACCAACAAGCCGAATCTCTGATACAGGTCCTTTATCCTTAAAACAAATTCATTGGAGACAATTCTCTTATCTAATTTTTTACTAACCTGGATCTTATCATCAATTGCCAGTTCCAATTCAATTCTTATAGCTCTGAAGATGATGATTATGAAGGATATGACTATAGTTTGAGTGGGCGGCTTTCTGCAGTCCGCATTATTTTCCTTTATAGATTTGTTCAGGAGGTACCATTCACTCTATCTTATCATTTATGATTGCTAACCATGCACATCTATTCTCTCCTGCTTACCATATGTATGTTTATATTAGACTTGCATTATTCTTCTGTTATTATAACTATTCAGAATATGATGTTAGAATGTAAATTCCAGCAATAAGTCTTGCACCTAGCTTGTGGAAGATTTTATTTACACGTTAACCCAATTAGCATTGTGGTTGCTTTTGTTGCATGTGTCCATTCTGTATCTTTGTGAATCTTCTGCTTTCTTAAGTATGCTGATTCAATCAGTATATAGTTGTAGCAAGATATTCCGGTGTGACCTTTCTGGAATGACTATGTATATATGTGCGTATATTTTTGCATATATATAAAGGAAATGTTATTAGCGGCTGTTTGAACTTGTAAAATATCAAATCAACCAACACAATAAGGTAAATGCAAGAACCTCCATAATCTCCGTTACTTGTAAATTTTGATTTTCTTGTCCCTAAATGTATGGTCACTTTGATGGGTGCGAAAGTCCGTGGTACCTCCCAAAATTAACATATCTTTTGAATATGCATCTGCAGATAAGTGCTTACTTCATGGAGCTTGCCGCTCCACGTGCTGAAGAGGCAATAAAGCTTGTGGATAAAGTCGGGGGAATCGAATGGTTGATCCAGAAATATGAGGTTGACGGAGCATCTGCTATAAAGCTGGATCTTTCACTGGACACTCCCATAATAATAGTCCCACGAAATTCACGGAGCAAAGAGTTGGTTCCCATACTGCCATTGTTTTAAAGTGTATTATTGAAACTGTATATTGTTGAAAATATTTGATCGAGATCTATTCATGCTAACGCTTTCAGATGCCTTTTCCTTCTTAAAAGATTAAAGACATTTAAGAGTGGTGTTTGTCTTTGTTATGGCATGAGATATTTTTTTCTATTTAGTGAATGTTTATCGATGTGCTTTTTTAGACTACTTATTTATTTACTTCATTTTCTCAATTGGTTCATTCATATTATTATAGAACAGGGACCTGTCCACTAACGAACTATAATGAGTTACCGTTGTGAGTCATTGAAATACTTGGCCATAACTTTTGTTCTTAATGGATCATTATAGTTCATCTTAGTTTCATTTTTCTAATTTTTGGGGGTTCTGTAACTGAGAGTTCAATTTTCAAAATGGACAGTTGGAAAACAGATTGTTTATTCTTGGAAAGCATTCCTTCCTTATTTGATATTGAATGAAGTGTTTTCACTCTATTTCTTACCTTTTCCTCTGTGAAGATATTTAAAAGATATTTCTGATTGCATTTTTGTTAGTTAAAAATGATAGTGCACCATTATATTTCACTATTTATCTTTTTAGGAGTCGTGACTAGGCTATTATCGTGCATATACATCATTTTTTCTCGTTTGGAGCAATCCGCTCCCTATATTCTTGTGCATAACTAGCATTAATAGATATTAGAATGTGTTTGAAGTCATTGATCTTCGTTCACTGATGAACATATATCATGTCTGATTATTTGTTTGATCTATTTCTGCAATTTAATTTGAAGCTGAAAAAATGATTGTGTTGTTATAATAATAATTTTGTTCTTTCTGTTATTATTACCATATTGGCAATCTATTTGATAATGACGTTGTTTTGAGGGATAGAAGTGGTTGGATTAACATATTACTTTCTACTTTAACCGCTTATTATCGTCACATGTTTATATTGTTGTATTTATATTACAGTTTCATGCAACTTGATCTTGGTCATCTACGGATTACAAATGCATTCAGTTGGCATGGATGTCCTGAGACAGATCCTTCGGCTGTCCATCTTGATATTCTTGATGCAGAGGTGGTTAAGTTTTCATTTTCTGGAAAAAAAATTCGGCTTCTTCTGACTCTATCTCGCTAAATACAGATTTTGGGAATCAATATGACTGTTGGAATAAATGGTTCCACTGGCAAGCCCATGATACGGGAAGGACGAGAAGTGCAAGTTCATGTTAGGCGCAGTTTGAGGGATGTGTTCCGCAAAGTCCCAACATTCTGTTTGGAAGTTAAAGTAATTTTCTCTTACACTTATTTCTCTGCTTTTTCATCCTTGTTTCCTCTAATTAACTTTAGGGAGTGATTATGTTTTAATTGTTGATAAGTTCTTTTGTTTTCTCCCATTCAGAAATGAAGAGCCTGTTTACTCACTTAAGTTTGCTTGTAGTGCTCATGTATATCTTTCAGATTTGCCATGTGTGTTATTTACGAGCAATTTGACTGCTTTTTTGTCTATTCTATTCCTCTGTTTGATATACTAGGATGTTGCAATCCTATCAGTTTTTATTTAACTACTAAAGAACCTTGGAACTCTGGGGATTAAAAATAACCATCATTTTTTCCTTGGTGTTAAGACATTTGGCTGGGAGATACCTTAGATTATAACAAGTTTTCATGGAATTCAGCTCATATACTTTTATCCCAGAAGCACCTGAATTGATAGCATGCTACAACTGAACCAATTGTCAGCTATTCATTTTGAGGATCGGAGCCTAAAGATGCCAAATTCTATTTTTTTTGCCCGGAAAGAAATACGTTTATTGATAGTAGTTGTAAAAGTTACATGGTTTTCACCTAAAGCTAAAAAAAACTTCAACCGAAAAAACCTAGTAACGTTCTACCCATTAATGAACCTATATAAAGAAACTAACCGAAAATCTTAGACTCGAATTGTACGGGGTACCTCCTACCCTTTCGAGCCACTATATGAAGATGGTAAACCGTCCTGTCTCCTTAAAACCTTGCTCGGCAAACCTCCGGGGTATGAGGAAAATCCGAACAAGGAAAGAGTACAACACTCGTCTTGCCTCTATTTACAACAAAGTGTGTGCATGCCTACCCCTCTGTGCCCCTAACCCCTTATGTTTCAATTTAACTTGGAACTCAGATGGACATATGCCTTCCTTCCCTTGAATCTGTGATTCTTTGATTTGACCTGCTTGGAACTTCAGTAATGCCTCTTCCTGGTTGCACACTTGACAGCCTGACTTTGGCTTTTGATCTGCACACCTTCTTGCCCGCAACCAGACTGACCTCTGTATTGTTCCTTCTTCAATTCCACAGTCTTGAAATCCTTCAGGTATCTGCTCTGAACCTTGTTCCTCATCAGATAATGAATCTGGTTGGAGGTCAAAGAAGCAGAACGTGCTTCTGCTTGAATCTAGTTGGACATGAATAGCGTCCTCCGCTGCACAGAGTCAACATTCATCCTCAAACTAGCCACCTGATGTTGTTTGGACGACAGAGCTTAGTGGCTTTAATAATCTCCTGGGTCAGCAGTAGAGCAAAATGTATCACCATAGGGGGCGAGACTGGGATGTCCTGGAATCTGCAGCTACAGCGGCGTTTCCAGATTTCCCAGCATATCACCTGTGGGAGCATTCTGTGGAGTAAGGTAAGCTATGTACCACCTTTGAAATGCCTCCAGCTTCGCAATCTTGCGGTAAGGTGACTAGATGTTACTATCATTCCTGTTTTCTGCTGGAAATAGTCCCAGACTGCAACAGCAAGCTCACTAGTTGAAAACAAGTGACTCACGGATTCAGACTGTAGGCTAGCTTGACAGCAGCAACACATGGAACATAGAAATACTCCTTGCTTTTGAGCATTGTTATCCACTGCAGCTATATTGTGGAGAATCTTCCACATATGAAAGCTTATTTTCCCTGGGATATCATTATTCCAGACTTGCTCAAACTTTGATTGTGAGTGGCCTCTTTGTCAGATTAATGACCAGGCCGCAGAGCTAGAAAATTTCCCATTGGCAACCACCTCCCACATTTGCAAATCACTCCCCAAACCAATGTCAGTACCAAGAATCTGTGACCGGATTTGAGGATGTGTTTGTAGAATAAATTGAAGAGTGTCCTCCTTCCATGCTCTGTTTTCAAAGAGCTCATGCACCTGAAGGTTTTGGTTCTCGACCTGTATATGTTGTCCCAGCAGAGAGCCTCCAATCCACTTGTCGGACCACACACTCACTTGTCGATCCCCTAAAATCCACCTTGTGTTAGCTATCATGATATCTCGGACATAGTGTAATCTTCTCCATGTATGGGAAGAATGAGATATTAGTCTTGCTTTGGCTGGAGTCTCTTTGGCACAATATTTTCCTTGCATGAAAACAGCCCATAAGGAGTTCTTCGCTCTGAATTTCCACCGCAACTTCACAATAAAGGCTTTCACACAGTCCTTTAGCCTTCTAATCCCTAGCCCTCCTTCTTGAGTTGGCAAATAAATCATTTTCCAACTTTTCCAATGTAGCTTCCTCCTACCTTCATCCCAGCCTCACAAGAAGTCAGCCATCATGCCTTCCAATGCATTCAAAATATAGGCAGTAGGTTGCAATGCCATGAGCATATAAATTGGGAGGCTAGTTAGAACATGTTGTATCGATATGAGTTTACCACCTTTGGACCTTTGTAGCTTGGTTTGAACCTTTGTAATCAGAGGACTAAATAATGCAGAGGTTTTCCTTCCATGGTATAGAGGACATCCCAAGTATTTAACAGGAAGTTGACTCCGGCTATATTCAGTCATTCGTTTTATAGACCAAACTCTGCTTCTTGGGGCTTTAGAGGAGAGAATAAAACTGTTTTTCCTTGCATTTATCAATTGCCCCAAACAGTTTTCATAGTCCTTGAGCGTCCTTTGAACCGCTCTCAGTGTACTCAATGAGCCCCTTGTGAATATTAAGACATCGTCTGCAAATGCTAGGTGAGACACACTCTGACATGCTCGAGGTACTTTGTAGGAAACATAAGGATGTTGCATAGCAAGGTGGTTGAGGTTCCTACTCAGAACCTCTGCAGCAATGATAAATAGTGAAGGTGACTCACTGCCTCAGTCCTCTGGAAGACTTAAAGAAACCATGTACCTGTACTTTAAGAACCACTGAGAACCAACAGGATGAGACTATCCTCCAAATCATATCAATGAAACACTCAACAAATCCAAAAGCACGTAACACTTTCAAAAAAATGCCAAGAAACTCTATCAAATGCCTTAGCCATATCTAGCTTAAGTGCCAAATTAAAACCAACTTGTTTTTTATCCAAATAATGTAACATTTCTTGGGCTCGTAAAATATTATCCGTTATGTTCCTACCTTTGACAAAACCACTTTGTTGAGGGGATATAATGTGAGGAAGAATGGGGGCTAATCTTAAGGCAAGAAGCTTAGTAATGATTTTCCCTGAGAAGTTACAAAGGCTGATTGGGCGAAAATCAGAGCAATTTTCTGGATTATCTACTTTGGGAATGACACTAATAAGAGTGCTAGATATAGATCCAGTTAATTCTCTCCCTGCAAAGAAGGAAAGAACAACTGCTTGTAGATCATTTTTAATGATTTCCCAACAATTCTTATAAAAATGTCCAGTAAAACCGTCTGGCCCTGAGGCACTATCACTATTTAATGAAAAGGTCACCTTTTTTATTTCTTCTAAATTGGGCCACTTAGTTAGAGAGCTGTTCATTTCAGAGTCTATTGTCCTTGGAATTTTCTCTAACGTGGAATTTTCTTGAGTTTCTGTGGAGGTGAGTTGTTCAGTAAAATGTTGAATAAATAAGGATGGAATGTTCTTAGGAGCAACTTGAACACCATTCTGATTTTTAAGTGAGGAGGTATAGACTTTTAATCTTTGTACCTTAACAGTTCTATGAAAGAAAGAGGTGTACCTTCAATCATTTAGCTCTAGATTTTTGTTTCCAAAGCATCTCTTCAGCTAGAAGTTGTCTCTTTAGGATGGCTTGAGCTCTCATAAGTGATATTCTATCTGCTTCTAGTCCTGAGTTATCAAATGTGGCTTCTAATTGTGATAGGTTGTCCTCTGCATTTTTTACATTTTGTAAAACATTTCCATAAGTCAACTTGTTCCATTCCCTAAGTGCCTTCCTTAGTCTTTTAAGCTTGACTGCAAAAGCTGGGATAGGGGGCAGAGTAGGGGGAGATTCGTTCCAACTAGATTATGAAAATTCGGGTGCATCAGCCAAAACTGCTGAAACTGGAATCTAGTTGGGGCGGGAGAGGCTGCTGACTTCTATGAGAAGGGGGGAGTGGTCAGAACATAGTCTATTAAGATGGGAAACCGTGACACTAGGAGCTCCCAAAACCCATGACTGCGAAACCAAAAATCTATCCAAACTTTTAAGAATTTTATCTGGCCCTACCCTATTATTGCACTAAGTAAATTTACTACCCCGGTAGCCTAAATCCGTAAGCTTACATGCTGTTAAAGTGTCTTCAAAATCAGTTGATTTCCCTAAATTGACAGGTCTACCTCCTGATTTTTCAGCTTGTGACAGTACTACATTAAAGTCACCTCCTAGGATTAGTGACTCTAATATAGAACTACACAACTGTCTCATGTCATTCCAGAGAGGGAGTCAATCTGATCGTGTACATTTAGCATAAACTCCACCTATGTAGCATTCTTGTTTGCTTATTTTGTTGGCAACCTTCACAACTAGCAATTGAGTAGTATCTAAATGAATTTGACATTGAAAGTGCTCTTTATACAAAAACCAAACAGTGCTTGCCGTGTTAGAGAAGCCACCTTTAAACTTAAGTTTCTGAACAATTTTTTCCAATCTGGTAATTTCTATCTTAGGTTCGCGTAGTCTGAGGATTTCAATATTATGAAGCCGGATCAATTTTTTAAGTCTAGCCAAAGAGGAAGGATTACCTATTCCTCTAATGTTCCAATAAAGTGCTTTACTCATTTCTTTTTCTTTCTTTGATAAGTTTTAGTGGCGTGACCCTTGATTATCTTGCTTTTCCTAGAGTTTGGGTGGGTTCCCTTAGTAATTTGGGACTGTTTCTTAGTCTCTTGCCTCGTTTGGATGCACTGCGGAGCTTCTGGAGTTTCCTCTTCCTCGGATGAAGATATTTCATCCTCTGAAGCTTTCCAGAAGCCTGCTTTGCGAGGACTCTGCATCTTATGGGGTACGGTTTGATTATTGGCCATACTCTTCTTTACAGCAGATTTGGAATATAAATGTTCATTAATTCTTAGCTCGTATTCTTCATCCAATTCATGTACCAAAGAGTGGACAGATTCTCTAGAGTTAGATGCTAAGAAAGGAATCCCAGAAGACCCACTACAATCCCCCACCCCACAGCTGCTCGAAGAATCGAGCACAGAGCGGTAGGTAAGCGTAGGTCTTGGCTGGGTGGAAGGTGTGGATGAGATAGGGGTAGAGACTACATGTGACTCAGTATCCTCAGCAAGATTCATGAAAAGCATGTCATTCTCATCGAATTGAATCAGATAAAAGGCAAGCAGCTTTGCATGTAGTACATGGAGGCAATAAAGTAACAGAAGCAGAAGCTAAGCTATTTTTAACAGTAGAGATATCATGAGAAACAGACAGTTCCTTATGTAAATCAATATGACTTGAAGTAGGGATGATAAATCAGAGTGTTCATGAATCCTAGTGACGGGCAATATGTGTAGCATTTTCATCATCCTGTGGTTCATCTAACATGGCGAACGGGTTAACACTTACAAAGTCTATAGCATTTTTTTTACTACGGTATGATTTTTCTTGACCGACAGAAAGATGTGCTAACTTGGTAGGGATTCTAAAATCAGAATTTCCTTCTATCCGTAGGTCTGAAATGTTATCAATCATAGCACTTACTGGAGCTTTTTCAAATATAGAGACGTTAGTTTGTACATCCCCAGTTACTATGTGAGTAGTAGGATCACTAGATTGAATAGTTAACCCATTTGCACCTTTCTGGCTGTTATTAGCACCTAAATGACCATTTCCTTCGATACTATAGCTGAAATAGGATTGAAGAAATCAGTTATGGGGATGAGTTTAGGAGACTTACCTGGCATTCCCTGCTTTGTGGACGTTATTGGGACATCAATCTTTGGCTGAAGATTTGAGCTGATCAGCTGATCAGGCACCATTCTGGAATAATCTAGCAATTTTATGCTTCCTTGTGAGATATGTTCCTTGTCACCCAAAGTAGCTGGAATTTCTTCATTACTGGGCACAGAGATAGCAGGGCGGGCTACAGAAGCCAATATTTCCTGTGCAGATTTTGTTCGAGGAGCAGTCTCCTCCTGCCTCCCCGTAGCTGTAGAGTTTGTAGCATCCAACTCATGGATTGCAGACTGCGTTCTCTTTTCCATTCTTTGCAGCTTGGGCCTTCTTGCCCTTCACATTCTCTCCAACAGGCTTTGGGTTCTGTTTGGCAGCAACGGCTAACATAGGATATAAAATTTTAGATTTTAGATTTCACCAAACCTGTGCAACAATCATCTGTCTAAAATGTGCCTGCAAGTCGTCATTTGGTTATATATAATTACATCAAAGGTGTCTGCAAGACAATTTGAATCAGGCCAGACTTTTTTTCCAGTAAATGTGTTGGTAAGAGATCTTGTAGTGGCTTTGGAACCATTTTGAATGCCTAGTTCTTCAATTTCTAATTTTATTTACTCTTATGAAATTAGAGCTAGAAATTAGGATGATGGAATCGAATAATGATGTGAGATGTTTTTTAAGTTTTTATTCCCTGCCTGAAATACATTTCTTTTTGAATTTTTAGTGCATTTCTTACTTATCAAATTGGTATTGGTGGAAATTCCACAAGATCCTTGAATTTAGGGAATTTCTCAGCCATATTACTTACTGTCTTGACCTTGCCGTGTCATCAGTCTTATGTTCGTGCTTAGCATAAAAGCTTGGTAAGTGGAACTCGTGATAGAAATCAAATAAAATAAGCGATCATTCTCAATTCAACATAAACTCCACCAGCACCAAATGACGAGTTAAAAAATGCGCACTGCACAAGCCTCTGTTGGTTTATATTTATGTGCAACTTGTTTTATGTAAGTAATCTAAGCATTTAAAATGTAAAGGCTGTAATGTAGGATATTATTTAAGAGCTGACTAACACAGTATGTGCATTTTTCAAAGACATTTCTGTAGGCTTTTGTTCAACAGATATTGTGGTTGATACTCCAAGACTTCGTTTTTCTTTTGTAATATTGCTTTTGATTTAGTGTATGAAAAGCTCTGCATCTTCACTCACCCTTAACAAATTGGTTTATATGCTTGGAGCACTGCATTATCCATTTTGTCATGGAGCAGGTGTCTTCGATGCATGCTGTCATGTCAGATAAGGAATATAGTGTCATTCTTGATTGTTTCTACATGAATATAAGTGAGCCACCAAATATTCCTCCTAGTTTCCGGAGCAACAAATCATCAGCAAAAGATACAATAAGATTGCTGGCAGAGAAAGTGAACATGAACGGCCAGATCCTCTTTTCCCGTACTGTTACTATAATGACCGTTGAGGTCGACTATGCTTTGTTAGAGTTGTGTTATGGAGTTGATAAGGAGTCACCACTGGCTCATATCATTGTGAGTATAATTTGTTATTGTTCGCTATATAATCTGTGCTCTGATTTCTATCTCTTCTTATAAGCGGTGCTTGCTTACATATTGGTTTTATATCTTGCAGATTGAACGTCTTTGGGTGTCATATCGCATGACATCATTATCAGAAGCTGACTTATATGTCACGATACCTAGATTCTCTATTTTAGACATCCGACCCAACACAAAGACTGAAATGAGGCTAATGCTTGGCTCATGCAATGATGTCCCAAAGCAAACTTCTCCTGAACAGTCCCCTGATGTACCTACTTCAACAATGTTATTAATGGATGGAAGGTGGCGGGTCTCATCGCAATCTTTTGTAGTTCGGGTGCAGCAGCCACGAGTGCTTGTTGTTCCAGATTTTCTTCTGGCTGTTAGCGAGTTTTTTGTGCCAGCCTTGGGGGCCTTTACTGGTAGGGAGGAAATGATGGACCCCCAGAACGATCCAATTTTTAAGAATAGTATAGTTCTTTCTGTTCCAGTATATAAACAAATGGAAGATGTAGTACGGTTATCTCCGAGTCGACAACTTGTAGCAGATGCTGTCGGGATTGATGAATATGTGTATGATGGTTGTGGTAACACGATATGTCTCGTTGATGAAAAGGAGATACATTTGCCAGTCATTCAACCCATCATTGTGATTGGGCGGGGAAAGAAATTGACATTCAGGAATATAAAATTTGAGGTACTAATTTGTTTTCAATGTATTTTTGTGGTGCTAATGTTTATGTCATTAGTGCGTTCAAATACATGCTAGTTGAATCGCGTTGTTTTCTTTCAATTTCAGAAGTTCAATTATATAGGTTTCTGAAAATAGTCGCTGAGTAATTTTGGTATCATTTAGGGGTTTGATCTTTCTGCAACATGTTGGTTTCATATGATTTATGTTTCACAGCAGTGACGGGTATGTGGATGCTCTAGGAAAACTGTGTCCTGCTTCAACTGACTTTTTTTTTTCTATTTATACATAGAATGGCTTGCTATTGAGGAAATACACATACTTGAGCAATGATAGCTGCTATTCAGTTTCCCCAGAAGATGGCGTCCACATTTCTTTTCTGGATGACGAGTCTCAGAAACCCCCCCATAAAGGCTACGTGGAGACCATATCACAGTCCTCAAATTCTTCTCAAGCTTTGCAACCTGAATCAACTCTGAGTTTCAGTTTTGAAGCCCAGGTCAACTAGTCTTATTGCCTATGTTTATCATCATGCTTGCAATAAAGTTGTCTTGTTTGTATCAGTGATGTCCTCTTACCTGAAGAAAGTTCTGAAGATAACCGCTAATTCTCCATTATGAACTTTCATATACTAATTCTTTGTTGTGGTCTTCCATCTGTTACATATCATCGTGGAGAATACATGATGCTAGGCTGTATATTGTCTCAAACTTTCTTATAAGTTTAGAACTTCCCTTTTATGATCTTCCTTTTATTTCTGAAGCCTTGTCTTTCTTTTCACGCCTGGGCCAGATATGTCTTCCATATTTGTTACCTGAAAAATCTGACGTCGTGACTCTATTTTGAAATCAAGAACAGAAGCTTAATTATCATCAAGTTACTGTGCATTCAAGCATGATGTCTTATAGGAGGTGGTGATTATTATCTTCGTAATGTTGTTTACTCAATCATAGAAAAATGATCGACTAACATGAATGGAGTTTGGTGTCCATTGGGGACGATATAACTTTGCAAGTTTGGCTTTCAAAAATGTATCTTTTTTATTTCCATGGTATATGCTGCTTTTTAAAAATTCAAGGAGGTTGGATTTTACCTCGTCTATATATATATAATATATTTTTTTTGTTTTCATCTTTTTTTATACTGATACGCCAAACAACCTATTTGTTTTCTTACATCCTTCCTTCCCTCCCTTTTATGTAGGTGGTTTCTCCTGAATTCACCTTCTACGACAGCAGTAAATCATTCCTTGATGATTCTGCACATGCTGAAAAGCTTCTTCGTGCTAAAACAGACTTTAGCTTCATGTAAGTGTAAGCTTTTAGCTGTGCAAATTATTCATCAACTTTGTGAGATACTTTTTTTTCCTCTAGTTCGTCAAGTATATATTTTCAAGTGTTCATTTACTAGATACCTGTAGGCAATTTTTGGGATCACTTCGGTTTTGGAATGAATAGATACATCTCGTTGTGACACACCAAAATATTCGCGTGGAGAGATTCCTCACTTGCCACATCATTTTATCTTTATTGTTTGATGAGGAATCTAGTTCACATTTTGTTTATTTGTGTCCTCAATAGGTATGCATCCAAAGAAAATGATAAATGGATCAGGGGCCTTCTGAAGGATTTAACTGTCGAGGCTGGTTCTGGCCTTGTTGTTCTTGATCCAGTTGATATTTCCGGGGGACATACTTCTGTTAAAGATAAAACGAACATATCTATTATGTCTACTGATCTATATGTTCATCTTTCTCTGAGTGTTATTTCGCTTCTACTTAATCTGCAAAGTCAGGCATCTACTGCACTGCAATTTGGAAATGCTCATCCCATTTCCCCATGTACAAATTTTGATTGTATATGGGTCTCTCCAAAAGGTATTTACTTTCTTTTCTGAGTTTATTTCATAATATTCGTCCATCTTCTTTGAATATGCCCTCTGTACTGTTCCCCCAATTCAGCCATCACATGGGAGAAAAGTGAGGGATTTAGTAATGTGGTCTGTTCTCATTTGGTAAATATGACCTGTTGTTCTCATTTGTACGCAGATAATGGTCGTCTCAGCAATTTGACATTTTGGAGGCCTAGAGCTCCCTCAAATTATGTTGTTTTGGGTGATTGTGTCACATCAAGGTAATTATGAAATGTCGACTGCATTATTCTTTATTTGTATTGTTTGGCTAAAGTAGTCTCTGGACTCTTGCTCCACTTTCGGGGATGTGTAGGGATGTTGCTAATGTATACGTTATCTACTAGGTTTTTCCAATTTCTAGGGGTATGGATTTGATTATGAGATACAGTGCATTATTTATGGTGTCCAAGCATTTGGGATAATGTTCTGTTGATGACTTGAATAATATTTTTTTCTTATTTTTCAAACTGTATCACGACTTATAAAGGACATCAGCAAATGTTTAACTCTACCAACTCGTGCTAATATATGCTGTTTTTATTTTTTTTCCTTTTTTTTCTTGAATGTTCTGCTACAGTTAATCTATCATTAATATATTATTCCATACTTATACAATCCTGCTACCTGCTAGGAAATGTTGATGCATGCATTAACCTGTTTGCTTACGTTCTGCACAGGCCAAATCCTCCTTCACAATCAGTTCTTGCTGTGAGCAACAGTTACGGGCGTGTACAGAAGCCTCTCGGGTTTAAGCTAATTGCTTCATTTTTGGGTGTACAAGGACGATTGGTCCATGACCCCCATCAAAGTATTGACAGTCAGTGTTCTCTTTGGCAACCAGTTGCACCTCCTGGGTACTTGGCTTTAGGTTGTGTTGCACATATCGGAAGCCAACCACCTCCAAATCACATTGTTCATTGTATTCGTTCTGATCTGATGACCTCTACGAAATGTTTAGAATGTTTATTCAGTACTTCTGCCGATGATCCATCTGAATCTGAGTTCAGTATATGGAAGCTAGACAATTCCCTAGGGTCATTTTATGCTCATGCATCTACCAGCTGTCCTTCCAACTATAGCTTTGACCTAAATCATCTTCTTCTGTGGAACTCTAGCCAGCATCAACCGTTGTCAAATAACTCTCTCTTGGATTTTACTAGTGAGCAGGAAACCCCATGCCCTCAGGCAAATAACCAGGGTGCTGTATCTTCTGGCTGGGATGTTCTAAGATCGATTTCAAAATCCAGCACATTTTACATGTCAACGCCAAACTTTGAGCGGATCTGGTGGGACAGAGGTCTTGAACTTCGCCGGCCATTTTCTATATGGAGACCTATAAGCCGCCTCGGATATGCCATACTGGGCGACTGCATAGCTGAAGGGTTAGATTTGTTCTTTTATGCAATATAAGACAGCTTTTTACTTGAAATGTTTGATTCATTCGTACTTATAGTTTTCTTGGTGGTAATTGTGCTTCTCAGCTTGGAACCTCCTCCTTTAGGCATCATTTTCAAGGCCGATCACTCTGAATTATCTGCAAAACCGGTCCAATTTACGAAGGTTGCTCACATTGGAAAAAGGGGCCAGGAGGAAGCTTTCTTTTGGTACCCTATTGCCCCCCCTGGTTATGCTTCTTTGGGATGTGTGGTAACCCAACAGGACCAAGCACCTGCTTTAGAATTAGTTTGCTGCCCAAGAATGGATTTGGTCAGTCAAGCTAATATAGCCGACATCCCTCTCTCAAGATCATCCAGCTTAAAAGCATCTCATTCATGGAGTATTTGGAAAGTTGAGAATCAGGTGATATTCATCAAGAAGTTTCATTTGACTTCATAGTATATTACCGTCTAACTCCAATCTTAGGTTAGCAGAATGTTTACCCTGCCGTTTACTGTACTTCATTTGATCAGGCCTGCACGTTTCTTGCTCGTTCTGACCTAAAGAGGCCATCAAGCAAATTAGCATTCGCTATCGGTGACTCGGTGAAACCAAAAACCAGGGACAACATAACAGCTGAAATGAAAATAAGATGCTTCTCTCTTACTATATTGGACAGCTGGGGTGGCATGGTTAACCTTGCAGATCCATATTTCCTTTCAGCAGCTTCAGTACTATTTATGCATCACATCTTGATCTTCTATTTTCTTTAATTTTTTCCAGATTACTCCACTTTTTGATACCACAATAACAAACATCAAACTGGCAACACATGGTCGACTTGAGGCAATGAATGCGGTGTTGATTTCTTCCTTTGCTGCGTCAACTTTTAATATTCATTTAGAAGCATGGGAACCACTTATTGAGCCATTTGATGGAATATTCAAGTTAGTATATAGACTCAGTAACCTTTTGGGTCAAGGTAACGTATTCTGATAATCAGTAACCTGACTGCAAAAACAAATTGTTCTTTCATCTTGCAGGTTGGAGATTTACGATAGCAGTTTTAGCCAACCACTAAGAGTAGCCAAAAGAATGCGGATCGCCGCAACAAGTATTATGAATGTGAATCTAAGTGCGGCAAATTTTAATACCTTGTCTTTGGCATTGGATTCATGGAGAAAACACAGGGCACTTGAAGAGAGAGCAATTCGTTTGCATGAGGTAGCATAGAATTTTTACTGTCCAGGATATTCTTGTTGAACGTGTATTTTAACTGCTTTTTAACTTGTGAAGGAAACTGGGGGTCATGATGCATCAGAACTGAATTCTACCCATCGGGCTTTGGATGAAGATGATTTACAGACCGTAACAGTGGAAAATAAGCTCGGTTGTGATCTGTATCTGTGCAAAAATGAGGATAAATTTGACACCTTTGATATACTGCATCATGATGATTGTACCACTCTGTGGATACCTCCCCCTAGGTATTCTGACAGACTAAATATTTCGGATGAATCAAGGGAACCTCGATGTTATGTTGCTATTCAAATACTTGAAGCGAAGGTTATTATTTAAAACATTTTTTGCAGTGCTACTATATTTCCTTCAGGTTAGATACATATCTTAGTTACTACTTTAACTGTTGTGTCCCAATTCTCTACAGGGTCTACCGCTTCTTGATGATGGAAACAGACAGCAATTTTTCTGTGCTTTGCGCTTGCTTGTCGAGAATCAGGATGCAAATTCTCAGAAGCTTTTTCCTCAAAGTGCAAGGACAAAATGTGTTAAACCGTCAACATTTTTATTGAATGGTTTCTATGAAGGCACAGCAGAATGGAATGAGCTTTTCATTTTTGAAATTCCTCAAAAGGTATGAAATTTTGGAATTACCAATGGCAATCCAACTGCAAGTGAAGAGACAAAAGCTCATAATCTCGACATATCTGTAGGAACTGCTTAAAATATGTTTCCACTACATGTTATGCATTTGGATCATTGCCCGGAAGTTTGGGTGTGAGAGTGAGTCCTATTGACTGTTGCAACCAGTGACAATGATTTTTTATACATTTAGTGGAAAACGCCAATCCATGATTCACGCGCACTTGTCTAAAACGGACTGGATTAAGTTGGTTGACCTACACACACTTTTTTTCTTTGAAGGGTTCCTGTTTAATAGACATTTCTCCTTACTAATTGCTGTTTTTTTATTTTAATTTTTTTTCTTTCCGTGAATTACAAAGAACTTTTTGGTGTAATATTTTTCAGGCTATCACTAAGTTGGAGGTGGAAGTTACAAACCTTGCTGCGAAGGCTGGTAAAGGTACGGTGTAGTTCTGCATTGGCTGACATTCCAGCTCTTTATAAGTCTTCTACTTCAAAATTTTCGATCTGCAGACTGTTATAAGTGTGTACAAATCATTAAGACTAAATTCTTCTTCCATTGTGAGATACCAAGAGTAACTAATTGTTGCTGCCACTTATTTGTGTTGGCTTTGTCATGAATATTCTGTAGATAATTTTGAACGTGTCCATCAACTATTTGCCTTCTCCTTGTTTATATGACTCTTTTTGGTCAAAATTTAGGGGAGGTTGTAGGTTCATGTTCATTCGCCATCGCAAGTGGCCCTAGTGTTTTGAAAAAAGTTACTTCCGTTAAATCGCTCCATCAGGCTCCTGACGTTCAAAGTGTTGCATCTTATCCACTAAAAAGAAGGGTAGGCTGCTTGTTTTCCGTTGTATTTTAGCTTGTCCGTGATATAATGACTTCTTAGTGCTATTGTCAATTTCTTTATCAGGGCCAACTACTTGATGAAATGAATTCGCATTGTTGCCTTTTTGTTTCTACTTGTTACGGTGGGAAGAGTGTGGCCACCACCGTTGGTATTAAGACTGGAAATGGGAATGATTTGGATGGAGATATGGGCTTCTGGATTGCCCTTCGACCTGAAGGTCCATGGGATGGCTTCCGTTCATTACTTCCTTTATCAGTTACTACTCGGAAACTGGAAGATAGTTTTGTGGCTCTAGAAGTTTCTACAAAAAATGGCAAGAAGCATGCAGTCTTTAGGTCTCTTGTAATGGTGACAAATGATTCAGATATCAAATTGAATATATCAACATGCAGTGCGTCCGAGATTAGTAAAAGTAGTAACATCGCTGTCGAAGAGATATTTGAAAATCAACAATATCATCCAGCATATGGTTGGGGTAACAATGAAAATAAAGTGGGACGTTGGAGCACCAGGGATTTCTCGTATTCATCTAAAGTGAGTATCTTTTGTGATCATGCAATAATCTTGGTATAGGTGTTTTCCTTGAATGGCTATTTTTCTAAACCATTTTAATCGTGCTCTCAGGAATTCTTCGAGCCTCCTCTTCCCCGTGGATGGTCATGGGCTGGGGAATCAACATGGACCATTGAAAAATCTCAGTTTGTTGATACAGATGGTTGGGCTTATGGACCTGACTATCAAACATTAAAATGGCCACCAAGTTCTCTCAAGTCAGGAATAAAATCAGCAAAAGATTCTGTTCGCCGAAGGCGCTGGACCCGGGTAAGGCAAGCAAATGATGAGCATGGGACAGTAAACAAAGATATCGTTGACACAACAGTATGTCCAGGTAGCTATGCTGTTCTTCCCTGGAGAAGTATGTCCAACAATTCTAACCAGTGTCTGCGGTTTCGCCCATTGGTTGATTATTCTCAAACTTCCTATGGCTGGGGCTATCCAGTTTCTTTCGATAAGGGTTCTTCATCTTCTGATCAAGGTTCACTTTCTCATCAAAGCTCCTTGAAATATGGTTCTAAGACTCAAATTTCTCCATTGAGGTTGGATCAGCTGGAGAAGAAGGATCTTCTTTGGTGTTGCCCTGGATCTACTGGCCGATTATTTTGGCTCTGCATTCGCACTGATGCATCAGTTCTTCATACAGATCTTAACACCCCTGTCTATGATTGGAAAATGTCAGTGAGTTCTCCGCTGAGGTTGGAGAACAGACTTCCTTGTTCTGCTGAATTCAAAATCATGGAAAGGAGAAGAGATAGTAAAACCATAGAAAGAGAGCATGGTTTTGTGCCATCAAAGGGGACGATGCATGTCTACTCTGTTGACATACGGAATCCAATATCTCTGGTGTTATTTATTCAAGGTGGCTGGGTTGTGGAAAAGGTGAAATCTTTTAGTTTAAACTATTTTAACTATATGTATGCGTTCCCGCATGCATGTATGAACCATTCGTTTCAACAATATAAAATGACATTATTTTTCTACACTTTTGGTAAATCAGGAACCTGTTCTTATTTTGGACATGGAGTGTGGAGATCATGTTTCCTCATTTTGGATGTTTCAAGAGCAGACAAAAAGGTACTACTGATTTTGTCTTCTCCTCCGTATGTCTATTTCAGTCTTGGAGACTTTTGTGTTGAATGATATGATTTCATCAAGTATTTTATTTAACGAACAAATAGAACTCTGGTTTTATTTTCAGATTGCCTTTATGTCTTTTTACGTTTAGTGCAGAACTTAGGAATAGGATTGCATTTTTTCTAACCTTTTAATTTTCTTATCCTGGATCCTGGTGAATTCTAGCTCGCTGTGGTAGGAATTCTTTCTATTGATAAAATTCTAATTACCAAAAAAAAGGTTTAGTGCAGAACATAATGCAGTATTCGATCATGCCCTGTGGTCTGACTAGGATATATATTTGGGAGAGTTGTTGAATAGTCTCGTCACTTACAGTCACTCCTTAGCTTTATCTGATATAGAACTGTCTGAGTATAGACTTCAAAAATACACCTTTCAGAAGACGATCTTTCCAGAAAACAGCTCCAAATCGCTTGATCTGTACTTAAATCTTCTTTCATGGGACTGTGGCCAAAATGCCATCGAATGTGCCTGTGTTGGTTGAGATGATGCTCTACTGGAGTGCACTGAAATCCTGGTTAGGAGAAAAAAATGGATTGAGGCTAGTAAATAATTTTAGATAGTAAAATATCATTGATAAAATTTTGATGCTATTTTGATTTTGACTGAGAAGCTGACATGTTTGTGATCAAAGAAGTTTCCAATTAATGCACATTTCTTTGGAATTTTGTTGAAAGGACGAGCTGCTACCAACTTCCCTTTCGTGGTTGCTGTTTTTTGCAGTTTTTGAATGGATACCACTTTCATTTGGTGGCTGACACCTCTCTTTTGGATTCATTTTGCTAGTTGTCTTTGGTTAGCTGTTATAGGAACATTTAAGTTATTTGGGTCTAGGTTCAAACCCCCGCGTATCCAAAAAGAAGTTGGGTCTTTCGAAAAAAGTGAGGATGAAATTGATTTCTTAAATCTGTATGTAAACTCATCAGGTGATTACCGCCCCCGAAGATTAGCTAAAGGTCACCAGTGCAAAGGGTAGTTAACAAAATGGGGAACATATTTCATTTCTATTGGGCTTATACCAGAAAAATATATTAATCCGTAAGAGTTTGGTATGCTTCGTGATCTGATTAACAACTGATTTCGCTTTGGTCATCTTCTTAAAAAATCTCATGCAGGAGGTTACGTGTCAGCATTGAGCGCGACTTTGGAGGAACTGAAGCTGCCCCCAAAACAATTAGATTCTTTGTTCCATATTGGTTAATCAATGATTCCTTTCTTTCACTGGGGTACAGAGTGGTGGAAATTGAACCACTTCAAAGTGGGGATGCAGATATTCCAACCCCGAGGATGGTTAAATCTGTAAAACCTGCATCCAAGCATCGCACAACTGCAATGGATGGGAAACAGTTTGGTATGATGCAAAACATTCAAGTATTAGAAGCAATTGAAGATACTAGTCCTATACCCAGCATGCTTTCTCCACAAGACTACATTGGGCGTGGTGGTGTTATGTTGTTCTCGTCTCGAAACGATATGTATCTATCCCCACGGGTGGGCATTGCTGTTTCTATTCGAGATTCAGAAAATTTTGGTCCTGGTGTATCACTTCTTGAGCTGGAGAAGAAGGTGATTAATATATTTATTATTTCCTATAGTAAGTTGAGAGAATCTGTTAACCTTACAACTTCATTTCTTAATGTGACTCTTCAGCAAAGAGTTAATGTTAAGGCATTTGATTCTCATGGAACTTACTACAAGCTTTCAGCTGTACTTATGATGACTTCAGACCGAACAAAGGTACATGCATTCACTGTATTCACCTTGTCTCTTAATTGGACCTTTCATGTAGATGGTTTTTTCTCCTAAAACTAAGATTAGGAAAGTTTGATATTATGAAAAGACAAAGTCATAATGGCCGAAATTATAATAATGCGGATAAAGTATATGTAAAAATATATAGCTATATAAACTCCTCTCTCTATATATATATATTTACAGAGAAGATCTCGTGCACAATTATACACTATGATGCACAATATTATAATTCCGACTACGGAAACTGAAATTAGTCATATTGTTGGTAAACATATACATATGGGATCAAAACTTCCAAGTTTTGTTATCGATAATTTTGTTTCAATTTTTTTCCTTAGGTTAACTAGTCCTTTATTAGGGTTGTTGCTGGAAACGCGCCAAAACATAATGCTTTTGATCTAATATGTATAAGCTTCTAACGGTAGATTCAATTTTGGTTGTCGTAGCCGCAATTGTAATATTGTGCACCGTATGATTATGCGCAAGATCTTTATTCTCTCTCTATATATAGAACAAACTTCTTGTGCACAATCTAAATCTTAGGTGCACAATCCGTGTACAGTTCCTTATAACCATTATTCATTGTTGAAATTGACGATATCAATAGAAAGCGCGTACATAAAAGATCAAAAACTCTATGCTTCGTCATGGTTCCAGCGATTTTATCGTCGTGTAAGTTATTAGTGTTTAAAAATTTCCGGAGAATGGGGCATTTGATGTCTTATATGTCGGTATTCCATTAGTATGATCAATTTTGACGATGTAAAAACTGAATTAACCAATTGTGCACTAGAAATGTACTCATGAAAAAAAAACAAGAAATATATATTTGCTTGTAAAAAAACAAGAAATATTTTTACCAGCCACGGAAAGAACTATTTCATAAGGTTTCTGGAACATAGTATGATCAGCATGACAGAAAATCGAAGTTATCGAACAATAAATAACCAGGGCATTATCTAAAGGTCTATGTATGTTCATGTTCATCACGTTATTTCTGTTGCTGACCAATCAGATCTTTCTCGCTGCATTGACACGACCTATCACTCTTGTCATTTGGTAGGCAATATCTGCTACCATAGGGTTTAACCTAATAGCTGGCTACAATTCGGTTAAAAACTATTGGTGTTTTTTATTTACGTCATGATGAACCTTTCGTTCTTTATCCTACTTGAGTTAACTCCTTGACTTAAGTGTAATTAGATTAGCAAAGGTAATAGCAGACCAAGTCTTTGCAATTGTTGATTATATACGTCATCTAGTTTAAGTGGTTTATGTCATAGTTATCAAAACGATTCGATTCAATTCTATTGCTAAACGATTCAAATCTTAGATATGAATCCTTCATGCCCATCCGTTGTCTGAATCTTACGATTCAGGTACGATTTGGTATTTAAATCTTACGATTCACGATTCAAACAACAATACTAAACTTTACTAATTAATTAATTATATTATCATAATATTTATGTATAATATTTTCTTTACGATTCACGATCCGATTCGATTTACGATTTAAAAATTGATCATTACGATTCACGATTCGAATCTCAATTTGACAACTATG
>JAOYMZ010035590.1:0-15929 GCA_025802335.1 Pinguicula primuliflora | reverse complement strand
AAACCGAACAAAAGCATATGGATCTTCATCTAAAAAATATAAGCTTTCCAATGGTGCGATCAATTTCGAAAACGAATGGTTCTACGAAAAAATTGTCCACACGAAGGGAAAATTATCCACACCAAGACTGACCATACGAAGCGCTCCCTTAGTTTAAATATATAAAATTCAATTTGGTTTGCTAAAAAAGAATTCTAATCTAGTGAAGTGAATTACAAATAAGAAAATGATATATGTACATAGTGTTTTTGTACATAATATCGTTTTACATGACATTTTTTAAATGCGGAGGTCATTTTGCAATTAATAGGAAGAGACATTTATTATTAAATGACTGACCCTAACAAATTATGATGGGTAAAACGACATTATATACAAATTATATACAAAAATATTATGTACTTGTATCATTCGCGACAAATAAATATTTATTATTTATTTGCAAGTCCATAAGATTTTCACATTTCAATTTTCATCCCCATTCCAGCTACTTTTCATCTTTGGGCCAGTCGGTCCTGCTTCGCCGTAAATTTCATCCGGCAACAAATTCACCAGCCTCTCGAAAGCCGATTTCAGATTTCCAGGCAGTAATTTCTCTATGATTTCGATTTCCTTACCGAGTACATAGGTCTTCTTGGGCCCCCATTCTCTGGCGTAGTTCAACCACGGCGGTGACGCCGTGCTCAGCCCAACCGCCGCTACAACGGAGAATTTCTCCCCCGTGTCGATCACCATGCTGCTCTTTTTGGTGTCGTTCCTCAGCCCGATGTCCGCTGTCCCCTGCAGATTCGTTCCCTCCTGGTAGTACGAAGCGTGCCCGTTTCGCGATGAGTAAACCACGAATTTGTTGTTTTGTTGAAACTCGAGCAAAGAGGAATCAACCCATTTCCCCCCACTGTGTTCGGCAAAGTAAACTTTTTGTAGGAAACCATTGAAGTTGCTGATTCTCAGTGTGACGTGCTCCCAGTCACCCACGTGTTCGCCGATTTTCCCCAGTGGGATATCTTCAATTATCCCAAGCTGTGCAGTGGCAGGGCCGTTGAATGGATAAAATAGCCACACTTGTATGTCTGTACATGTTGCTCCAAGGACTGATTTGAAATGGAGATAAACCTCTGCACTGTCCAAATTCCCCCCTTTTACTTTTTCTTTGGCATCTTCGTCGACTGGTAGGTCCAGCCAATAAGAGCCATCGTTTGAACCCTCCTGAGGAAGGTTTAAGCCGTCTGGTTCGATTGAAATAGGATTCGATTCGTCCTCTTTATTGTACAGTAATGCCCCATTGCTGAAGTACCAATTTACCGAAGAGGGGAGGTAGAGTTCATTGGGATGAAAGTAAATATATGGGGCGTATGTCTGGAATAATGCTTCTACCTGTCTTAGGTTAGGCGTGATGGATGGATTCAAATTCGTATTCTTTAAGCAAGACAACGGAAGTGAAGAGCTTTGGTTAGTGGAGTTCGTTGTGAGCACAAATGTCCCCACGCCCAGTTGCTGTGCATTGCTCCCTCTACTTTTAGGCCTTAAACCATATATATTTAACCCACTCTCATTTTGATCTGCAGTTTCTCCCCAAACCCAAGAATCAGTCTCGTATTCATCGGTAAAATCTGATCTAACACATCGGATCTTCTCCAGGGATGGTTTGTTAGATGATTCTGTGATGACATAGCCAACAGCTTTGTATCCATCTGGTGGTGTTGGTAACCAGAAGTATATGACATCATTGGTTTGATTGGACTCGGTATCAGCAGACCAAACAAGGGTATAATCAATTGGCTGCTCAAGAATGGCGCCTGATGCATCACTTGCATTAGTTTCCCCCACCAAAACACTACCAAATAGTGGTTTGTTACTGGACTGAGCATAGCTTCCAAGCATGGAGAATCCATCTGGTATAGGGGAAGGCTCAAAAAATGTTGCACCAAGGTTGTCTGGTCCACCTGTATATATCGCAGATACTCTGTTGAATGACCATATTTGCCGTACTAGGAGTCCTCCAAGATCAATCGATCCAGATGCAAAATTGTCACCTGACCTTCCACGGTGAGAAACAGAACAGGTATTAATCTGCTCAGTGACTTGCAGAAAGAGTAAACTTACGGTGACGAACGGTAGTTGTTGAATAAATGAGTTATGTGCTGGATGACGTTTTTTTCTAGTGTAGAAATGTTAAAGCCTAGTTAAGATGTAAGAACAAGATACAAACCTGCTGGCCAACTGGGTAACTGGGAAGGAAACTCGAACACAGAGTCGACGGGCAAATGCTTGCTCGAGGGGGGATTGAAGCAACAATTCCCCATGATCAGTAATTCACTGAGAAGGATCAATGGGTATTGAACATGGCTGAAATGTATACGTGCTGGTATAAGGATGATATGTTTGTTGAGCATATTCCGGGAATCAACAGTGATATAACTTATTATAAGACGTATGCATATGGAGAGCCACACACAGATGAGATGGACTCATCAGACGTGGTCCCTTTGGAAATAAAAGCTTTGGTTTGAAGATGCCGTGCAAGTTAGGAGTTGGTTTCATAAGTGATTCGGATGCGATCCGCATCTTCTCACCAAACCTAGAGAAGCTGCCGTATTTAGATGTGGATTTTTGGAGGATTTAAGAAAATGCTATGGAAATTGGAATGTTTGAGACAGAACCTGGTGACAAGACAACTTCATCATCATGCAGTGCGCAGCGAAAATTTTCTAGCGTGAGCCTGTATGTTCGGGATAATTTTTTTTAGCTGTTGAAAATTTTCGGCTAGTGTTAATATGACGGCTAAGATTAAATCACTTAAGCACTTAAGAAATATTGTCTGGTACATAACATCTTACATGTGCAGCGCACCTAGTTCTCTCAAACTCTAGGGAGTGTTTTGGACCAACTAATTTTAAATTGGTCCATTTCCGATTTCACTCTTTTGTTTAATTCTAACAGTTAAAAATGTTGGGCCAATTCAATCCAGGATTGGCCAATTAAAAGAGATCCAGTTGTCTTTTTCTTTTAGCGAGCTGCTCAACTCGGTTGATTGGTGGTAGTGTGTATGATTGTTTTGCTTACTTTATTAATTAAAAAAAAGACAACCTCATAATGGCTAAATTATAAATGAAATTTCAAAATTTTGTAAAATTCTAAAACTATGCCATTTGTAAATTAATTATAAAATTCGAAAGACTAAACACACAATCCTATCAAGTGTTGCACCCACATAATTTTGTAAACTTTCAAAGCAATGTAATTTAAGTGTAATAATTTTCTAACCTTTTATTTCATAAACATAACATTCTTCAAATAAAACATGCATCACTTTTGTTTGTTGAGTAGTGTTATGTTGAGATTATTATTACGAGAGTAATTCTTATTTGCTTAATGATTGTTTTCCTACATGAGTAATTGTAGTGCTTAATTCTAATTTGAGCACTTTATCTGACAATACGATCGTTCACGTTAAATGGTTTATTTAATTAATTTGAAAAATGATATTTATATACACTTTTTAAACATCATTTGCTGACACCATGTGTCAATAATCACAAGATTCATAACTACAAATAAAAAAAATTGAATAATTATAAATAACAAAAATTGTGATTGTGATTGTTGACACAATCACAATCACAATTTAAATGATGTCAACAAATATCAACAAATTATATAAATGATGTCAACAAATGATGTCTAAAAAGTATATATGACCAGCATTGCTTAATTAATTTTAAGCAACTCATCTAATTTCAGCCGTCAGATTGGCAGATGTAGGGCTCAGATTAGAATTGAGCACAATAACTACTTGTACAACAACATTGAGCTCGCTATTACAAATTGAAATTAAAAATAAATGTTACAAAATCATTTAAGCCATGAAAATAAAATAAATTAACGGGCAAAAGCCAAATTAAGAACAAAATAATAGCTCAAAAGTTTAGGAGCGATGCTTGACGGACAAACGGCCTATCGAATTTTATACCGAATTGCGATAAATTTATCCCCCACTAAGCACAACAACACATTCCAGGCCCAGTGATTATTTAGTCATTTTATCCCCATTCAGTACTATTTTTTCGGTTGCATGTTTGTACGTTTAGAGTTTCTCAAAAGTTTAATCCCCAATATGCAACTGGCAACAAGCTTCTAGATATTTCATTGCTTCCCGCTCATTTTCCTTCATTTCATTTATTTTCAGTTCACGCCGTAGGGTTTCCAGAATTGTTCACTTCCCCTGTGCTCTACATTGATCCAAATCCAGTGCAGAAAACCTAGAAATTTATCATATCCTCAGAAGTTGTAACTGAAAATGCCACCGATTGATTTAACGGAAAACGCGATTGCGCTGCTGTCAAGCGACGCGGAGGCAATCGAGAATCCCGTGCTGCAGGTTGTGGATATACGACTGGTCGTTACTCAGAAACAGACCTCTAATACTGAACGGTATAGGATGCTCTTGTCCGATGGTTTATTCACGCAGCAGGGTATGCTCGCCACCCAGCATAACGATTTAGTTCGGTCTATGAAGCTGAAGAATGGCTCAATCGTTCAGTTGAAGCGATTCGTCTGTAATCCTATACAGAACCGCAAGTGGGTTTTATTTTTTTAAAATTAAATTCTGCTGAACTGTTGGAGATCGATTCATTTTTGTGCGTGTTATGATTTTGGATATTGATTCTTCGAATTACTAGTTTTTACTAAATTTTGGCTTTCACCAACGCTAGCCTGCCAAGAAAATGAATTTATTGTAGCTTCTCTTTCAATGTTAGAGATTGGTAGTGCTATCTCAGTATCTTGATGTTACAGGATATGCTTTTTGTCTTGCATCAGTTATATCTGACATATGTCTGCTTTCTATGAGATACAAATTTGGGATTGATCATGATGGAATCCCGATAGTTAGGCCATAACTCAGAAGTGCAGACATACTCGATAGGTTATTATACTGCTGTTCCTTCAAAGAGCTGACCACGTTTTCTCTTGGAAACATACAGGATTATCATCGTCATTGACCTAGATGTGATAGTTGAGAACTGTGATATCATTGGTGATCCAAAGCAATATCATGCAAACACCAACGAAAATTTCTCCTCAAATGCTAGAACTCCTATGACAGGCACTACTATGAATCAGACTGCCGCTGGGAGTGGTAATCCTCAGTTCTACGGTAATGGTTCAGGGGGAAGACCAAATTTAGGTGGTGGACTTAATGCTGCACGCCCAGGGGAAGTGCGGAATGTGGGGTTACATTCATATGGTGGCGCTTCTTTCTCCAGCAACAACATGGACTCAGTTAGATATAATTCTTTAAATACTCCACAACAATATCCCAAGATAGAGATTGATCGGGGCTTTTCCAGGCCTCCTATGAATAACAATATACGTCCTCCTCAATATCTGCATCATCAGCCACCTCCAGAATATGTCAATAGAGGTCCAATTGCCAAGAATGAAGCTGCTCCAAGAGTCATTCCTATAGCTGCTTTAAATCCGTATCAAGGAAGGTGGGCAATAAAAGCAAGAGTGACAGCCAAAGGGGAATTGAGGCTCTACAATAATGCCCGGGGTGATGGTAAAGTTTTTTCTTTTGATCTTCTCGATTCTGATGGCGGAGAAATAAGGGTAACTTGCTTTAATGCTGTTGCGGATCAATTTTACCATCAAATTGAGCCTGGCAGAGTTTATATGTTCTCAAAAGGGATGCTGAAACCTGCTCAGAAGACTTACAATCACCTACGCAATGATCTTGAAATTATGCTGGATACCACTTCAACTGTACAGCCTTGCTTCGAGGAGGATAACTCTATCCCAGCGCAGCAATTTCATTTTCGTCCCATAAGTGACATTGAGAGCTTAGAGAACAACAGCATTGTGGATGTGATTGGAGTTGTTTCTTCAATCAATCCGCCCAGCTCGATAATGAGAAAAAATGGCACTGAAACTCATAAAAGAAGTCTCCAGCTGATGGACATGTCTGGAAGAAGTGTTGAGTTGACATTGTGGGGAAACTTTTGCCTTGCTGAAGGCCAAACTCTACAGAGCTTGTGTGATTCTGGAATATTTCCCATATTAGCAGTGAAATCTGGCAGAGTTAATGACTTCAATGGAAAATCAGTGGGAACATTATCGACTAGCCAGATCTTCATACAGCCTGATTTTCCGGAGTCTCAAAAACTCAAAACATGGTTTGACAACGAAGGGAAGCACACCCCGGCCAAATCTATCTCTAGAGACGCAAATTTCGTTCGGACAGATGAACGAAAGACTATATCTCAGATTAAAGAAGAAAAGTTAGGGACCTCTGAGAAGCCAGATTGGATTACTGTATCTGCCACTTTGACATTCATTAAAGCGGACAATTTTTGCTACACAGCCTGTCCCCTAATGATCGGGGATCGTCAGTGCAACAAAAAGGTTACAAATAATGGGGATGGGAAATGGCAATGCGATAGATGTGAACGGTTGATTGATGAATGTGACTACAGATATATCCTCCAGATGCAAATCCAGGATCACACTGGTCTGACATGGGTGACTGCATTTCAGGAGAGTGGTGAGGAGATTATGGGCTTATCAGCAAAATCTCTATATTGCTTGAAGCATGAAGAACAGGAAGACGAAAAATTTGCAGAACTTGTACGCCGTGTACTTTTTACTCAATTTACATTCAAGTTGAAAGTGAAGGAAGAGATGTTCAGTGACGAACAACGGGTAAAGTCAACTGTTGTCAAAGCAGAAAGGATAGATGATCGTACGTATACAAGGTATCTACTGGATGCAATTGCAAAATTTAAAGAACAAGACTCCACTCCTCTACAGCCTAAAAGTGGTAACCACATGCCATCGTCTGGGGTAAGTAATGGTGGATCTGTAAACCCAGTGCGAGAATATTCAACCCCTGCTATGAATTATAGTGGTCGGATGAGCTCTGATACTCAATATGGCAGCCCCATGGTTCCTAAAACAGGCTCCACCGGCATGTACACAAACTGCACTAGTTGTGGTGGTACAGGTCATAACAACGCAAATTGTCCTAGTTTGATTAATGTTCCAACTCAATCGTATGTAAATGGTCCTATTAATAAGATGGCTCCAGGGTCAAATGCTGGTGAGTGCTTCAAGTGCCATCAGTCTGGCCACTGGTCTAGGGACTGCCCTGGCACAAGCAACAGGATTCCTCCTGCCTATGAAAGGTCAAATGCTGGATCAAATGCTCGTGAGTGCTTCAAGTGCCATCAGGCTGGACACTGGGCTAGGGACTGTCCTGGTACGTATGTTGGTGGCTTTTGAGTTTCGTCTCATGGTTCTTCCATGGGTCTGTAGTGTATGTGTGAGAGCAAAATCTGCTATGTCAAGATATTTGCTGGCTTGGTATTCAACTTTTTTTTGTGTGTGTGTAAATTATTTCTCATTTGGTGATGTCCTGGACTTCTCTCGGCCAAACAACTTGAAGCTCTTGGATTTGGTAGATTTTTATCTGAGCTGCAATGACTTCCTCAGAATCCTTTCAAGTTTTCTGAGTATGGACGAAGATGACAATAATTTGTTGTTAGACCTTGTTATCAGTGAATTCAGTCTGAACAAAGACTAAGTGAAACTAGGATTCTATTTTCATTGTTGAATTGAATTCGACGGGTTAGTTCACCCCAAGACTAAGTGAAAACGAGGGACAAAATGCGCTTTAGGGTCGCAGAGAAAGCAACCGATGAAGAGCCATTAGTGAATTTTAGCCAGCTAGAGGGGATTGCCCCAAAATGCCCACGACACTTTAATGGAACCACTGGATATGTATCCACCAATGCTTCAATATCTTCCACAAAAGACATTTTTTTCACGAAAGACAAATGTAATATGGGGAGTTAAACTATCATTTTAATTTCGACCTTTGTCATTGCGTGCGGCTGGAATTGGCCACACCGACGAAAAGTATACACTTTGATGTGATTTTAGCACATTGATCATAAATTTCGTTTACATCTTCTTTGTTAAGTAATCCTTAATTAGGGTTTATTCGGTGCTGGAACCAAGTCGAATCCTGGTTTTTTACCTCTTATATATAAGCTTTCTATCATTGTGTCCAATTTTGGTGGTAGATGATGATAGTGACTGAAATTATAAATATATGTATAAATATACCTAAATTTATGTAGTCGTATAGTCACTCCCATTATATATTATAGTAAAAGAACCATTCTTGTGTACAACTCTGATGTGCTCAATACATACTCAACACTTGGATGCCGCCGTCCATTGTTAGAACTTGCTGTTTGGTGGAAAACTTATATGTATACGGCCAAAAGTCATATGTTTTGGCATCGTTGTCAGAAATTTCTAAAAATCCTACAAAGTACTGTTTAACCCTAAGAAAAAAAGACAATTACTGGTCATGAAGCCATAAGAGCCCGGTCGGGGCATGTGACACTTAGTTTCTTTTATCGAAAATGGTACGTACACAAAATCAATTTACACAAAATTTGGTGTAATATTTATACAATGTCGTTCAGGTGGTGATAGGTAGCGAGAATTGAAAAGGTGAGTACACACTGAACACATAAGAATTGAGCATAATAAGCTAGTCTTATAGTCAGTGTTCGAAAAGTCGAGATGCGTAAGCAGGACGGCCGCCTAGTCGCAAGGCACGAGATAATTTTTTTAAATTTTTTTCGACTGGATGACCGCCCAGGCAGAACAGGCCCAAATCAAGGTGGTTGAGCCAAAAAAATCCATCTAGGCACTTGGGCGGCGTATTCTCAAACACTACTTATAGTACAATTGATAAAAGTTTTTCAAATTTGGATGTAGAGAAAACAGTTTAGCCAACTCAAACTACTCAAAAAATTGCATTTATTAGGACCAATTAGAATAATTAAACCAACTAGGGAACACTATGATACTCATTGATCAGAATTCAGACCAAAGACAATCATATATAACACTTGGTAATATGATACTCATTGATCATATTGTACAATTGGTAAAAGTTTCCAAATTTGTATATTGATCCTGTGTTTAATTTTTTTTTGATAAGTAAGATCCTGTGTTTAATGATTTGTTTTCATATATATACGCTTGATGTTTCTCTTATTTATTGAGCTTTTGATAATATTAAAACAAATCACATTACAGTGGTTACATTTTCTTTAGTAATAATATGGATAATGCTGCGGAACCCGAAAGTTTAAAACCATAATTTTCGGGTCCCAATAAAACGACACTGTGACTTCTTTCGTTTTCTTCTTTTGTGTCGTTCTGAATATCGGAAGTTCCGATTAACCATTTTATCCTTTTTCTTGTTTTGTTTCATTTTACTTGAATATTATAATATTATGTTATTATTATTTTAATAACTTTTTTATTTTTATTACAATTCGAAATATAGGACGAAATATTTATTGTTTGTCGAAATGGATACCGCCAGTGCGCTTTCATTTGACATGCGACTTCATATAATTTCGATTTACTTATTATTTAATTATTTTATAGGGTTTGGGTTTAAGGTTTAAGTTTAGGGTTTATAGAATTTTTTGTTTAATTTTTCGGCGGTGAAGCCGTCGTAATATTAATAGTATTTTTAATAAAGTTTAACATGTATGATTTGTAGGGTTTAGAGTTTAGAGTTTTAGTTTTTCGGCGGCGAAGCCGCCGTAATATTGATTACTATTTTTAATAAAGTTTAGCATTTTTAGTTTGTAGGTTTTGGGGTTTATTAGGGTTTATTAGGATTTAGGATTTATTAGGATTTAGGATTTATTAGGATTTAGGATTTGGGGTATTAATTTTTCGTTCGGGAAGTTGCCGTAATATTAATTATTATTTTTGATATGTTTTAATATTTCGGATTTAAGATTTAGAGTTTAGGGTTTAGGATTGAGGATTTAGAGTTTAGAGGGCTTAGGGTATAGTTAATTAAAATTAATTTAAATGCTATAAATTTTAAATACTAAATATTCTAAGATTATTATTAATAATAATTAATATTTAATTAATTAAAAGTTAATTAATTATTATTTTATTTATTAAAAATTGATTTATTAATATTTTATTACTATTTTTTTCGGCCAGAATTTTATGGTCATAAAAATGTTGGTCCCCTAGCACTTCCCTAATAATATTCAAATCAAATTACAGTTATGTTTTATTTGTATAAACTATTACAAATAAGATTCTATTTTCCTATAAAGAATTCTAACTAAAATTTGGCCTGATGAATTTTTTGATGGATTAGTACAGAAAACTTTAAGCATACATGAAATCTATAAAACTCCAAATTTACATGTAGAGAAATTGATTGGAACAACTCATACTGCATGATATGTCATGAATGACATTCATGATTCACCCATCCGGTAAGAATCACCAAATCTAGTAAACCCTTCGATATTTACTCATCATGCCAACAACAATATTCTTAAGTTTCTTTTTTGATTTCAAAAGAATTAAATTATCTCATACATCTTTCAAACTCTATTTTTTCACTTTTATTGAGTTTTTTTATAATATTCAAATCACATTACAATGATTATGTTTTCTACTATGAAAACTAAGATATTTCCGATGATGAAAGTCATTGTAGAGTTTGATCCTATCAATTTTTTGATGTGTTAGTCTAATAAATTTGTAGGGGTTAGTACACAAAATCTATAAACTAATTGTCCGAATTTTCACATAGAGAAACTAATTTGGATGGCTGCAAGGCACGTCATTAAAATCATCAAATAATCTAGCTAACACTATGATATTTACTCATCATATCAACAAAAATTCTATCTGTAAATTTTTTGTATTGATATTTTAAGGCGAACTATAATGTTCCATCTTCAAATATTTATATTTTCACTTTTTTATTTTTTTAGGTAGGTAAATGGGAGAAATACTCTAGTTCCTCCCTAGTATTCAAAAGTTTTTTATACCCTTGACTAATCTAGGGGGGTTTGCACCCAACTCAAAGACTCTTATGGATTAGGTCTGATCAAATGCTTTTACTTGGGTTTGAACTCGAGATCTCTTAATCAGAAGTAGAAGTCGGAGTTCAACTAATTGTCACAATAACAAGATGTATGGGTTATTTTTCCCTTTTTATTAAGCTTTTTATATAACATTTAAAACAAAATCACATCACACATTATGTTTGTATAGGATATGACAACAAAATTTTATTTCCTTATAAAGAAAGTCACCGTAGAATTCAACCCAATAAATTTTTATAATTTGCTTTTGTATATAAGCAAATTATTCCTCCTCAATCTCTATCTATATATTAAGATGCGATGTCGGACCCATGTCTTCCAATGTCATTGAACAAGGCAAAAACATCAATGTCATTGCAGAATGCACATAAGAATTTTGTGTTCATCTAGATTCGTTGGTACCATAATTCGTGAATTTTAGCTACGAACTCCTTTTACCTTCCCTCTCACTATCTCCTCTCACTCTCTTCTCTTATTGTAGGAAGAAGATGGGGATGAATGGTGGTCTATGTTGATGGAGCATATCGTGTATTTTGGTCAGAAGAAAGGTGCTGCGTGGGCGTTGAAGGAACCAGCGACTACACATAATTGCAGCAACGTCTGAGATCAATGAACGTCTGAGATCAATGGCTTTCGTTTTCGGAGATGAATAAATGCTCTTTTTAATTTGAGCATACATCTGTTTTAGCACTAGCAGAATTATTAATCTGAGGTTGCAAAACAGAATTCACATGTTTCTTTCACAATAATCCAGTAGCATAAATTGTGGAAATGTTTCAGTCCTCTTCAAACTCTCTTATTTAGCTTAAGGTTTTCATATTTAATTTTTAATTTGTTTAAAATATGATCATGATTTTGTATTTCGGCGGAATATGTTGATATTTCTCGGCGTGTAGTGGCTTCAGCCACGGATTCTATCTAGTACCTATAAAAAACAATTTTTACCGTAATAGATATAATATTTTTCGGGTAGGTAATATTTATTTTTTTAGGTAGGATGGAGAAATACTCTCGCTCCTCCCCAGTATCCGAGAGTTTTTTTTCACTCTCGACTAATCTAGGGGGCCTGCACCCAGCACAAAGGCTCTTATGAATTAGGTCTGGCCAAACGCTTTTGCTGGGGCTTGAACTTGAGACCTCTTATTCAGGAGTTTACCTAATTGCCATCAGACCAAGATGCATTGGTTGTAGGTAAGATTTATTTGATTTCTGAAAAAAATTTATAGAGTACATCGGATATTTTGGGTGAAGCCCCACGACATGGTTTTAAGTTCACTCATCTAAGTTCTGTTATAACAGTTCCAGCCTCGGCAGTTGCAATTGCAGTAAGCCTTGCCAGGCTGCTTCAAACCGTTACGCATTTTTCAGGTCCTGAAATTCGGATACCCGATCTGTGTAAAACTAGTCAAGGATCTTTTCTTGATATCAGCCTTTGTCTCTTGATGTCCTTAAGTTTCCGCAGCTTCAATTGAGCCCTTTGACGCCTCAGTTTTTCGGATCTGGCCTGTCGGATGTCCTGTTCCGCTTCTTTCCGAGCCATTTTGGCACTATATGTTTCCTCTTCACCGATAAACCGGAATGGAGTAGGATTCATCCCATTGGACCTGTCAGTCGGGCTTCGTCTTCAAGCTGGGCCTCGTTTTTGTTCGATATATTTCGTGGACCCTGTTTCTCTGAATTCTGTCAAATCAATATTGGGCCTAATTGTGTCCCCATGGCCCATATTGCATTCTGGCCTAGATTGATTATTTGGTGTGAGGGGGCGGTGGGCTTTATCTTCAATTCGGCCCACCTTCCTTGTCCCTTCAAGCCAAGGGCGGAGCTAGAATTTTTTTTTCCACAGGCTGAGCCTTAGAAATATCAAAATTGGTCCCAGACTAGCTTGAAAATTTCTTATGCTCGTCAAAATTGACCTCGGACTACCGTCCGGGCCCGCCAAGGGTTGGGTCTGCCCTTGCCGTCAACGCGTTCCTCATCGTCATTTAATTTTGTTATTGACTCAACTCTCGCAGCATTTGCTGCCTCATTCAACTCATCTACCGCTTATTGCTCACCTACCTCAATTACTTCTTGCCACGTTTGAACATGGGGAAGAGGAAGTGCTGCCTCATTCAATTCTTCTGTCGCTGTGTCCAGTATCGAGGGTGAATTTAATGATGGTTCATCCAGATTTGGCACCCAAAACATACCCATACCTTATGAGCACATACACCAACATTGGTATATGTGTGTGCATGTGTATTGGGTGTGTTTTGGGTGCCAAATGTGGGTGCCTTATAACACTTCATCTAATGTCGTCTCCCCTACCGTTGGTTTGCAACTGACGTCCATTGGATTCTGTCCTACGTCTGTCGATTTCCGGCTTGCCTCAGAGTTGTCCGGCTGCTGAATCAGAGTGAGGTAAGTCAGGTCTTCTTCCTCATGCATCTCTCTATCTGTAATTCCCGTATGTATATCTTTCACATTTATATCCCCGTGCCTCCAGGATCAATATCCATTGCCCTAGTTTGATCTCTTGCTGTTTCTGAATATTTCTGGTTGATTTTGTTAGAGGTTGCCCCTTTATTGGCACTATTTTGATACTGGGTTGCGAGCTCTGGCCATAACTTATCTCGGGTTGTTGCTGTTTTCAATCCTTGAGTGCTTGTGTTGTAGTTTGTCTGCCAATGCCATACTCTTCTGTTAATTTCTTCTTCTGCGTAATAAATATAATATCTAATTTATCCCTCCAAATCGAGAAATGAGATATTTTTTTTGATAAATAATATAGATCGAGACACACTTTTTGATAGATAATATGGGTTGGGAGAATTTGAAATGTAACCCACACCTTAATCACGTTCTCTTGCTTTTCTTTTTTTTGCATAAAAAAATTCTCGTGCTAGAGCATTTGTCAAAAAAAAAAAGAGGTGTTCGTGCATTGCCTCCAACAACCTTTACATAGGCCCACTTCCTCACTGCATGGATTGGGAAAAAATTTGAGTGCACAATTTTATAATCAGATTAATTATAATAGTTCTAAAATTGTAATCATGATTATTCAAGTGTTATGAATCAATGATCACGATTACAATTCAGCACCTAATATCATTAATCTGGTTCTAAGATTCTTGAGCATAAAATTTATGTGGCATGACTTGGCTGTAGGAACCCATGACTTATTTTCCAATGCAGAATGTTAGGACCAGATTAATAGTGTTAGGTTCAGGATGGTATTCCTGGTCATTCAAGTGTTGTGAATCAATTGTCACGATTATCATCCTATACCTAACATCATTAATGTGGTTCGAGGACCATAAAACTTCACAAGAACCCATAAATTCCATATTTACATCTTCCCATAGGAGAAATTTTCTCCTGCTGGACTGTTGCCTGCATGACAAATGCTTATTTTGTTGGACAAGTGATCAGGAGCGTCTATTTAAAATTCGATGGCATAGATCGAATAGCTATTAAGTAGCCTCACGTGACTGTATTTTGCTTGTATTCCATTTGTGAAAAGCTGCTCCCTTTCCATGTCCTCCCCGCCAGAAATTCTTCCATGTTCGTCTACTGCCAGAATTTCTTCCCCCAAAAATTCTCTCGCGGCCATTCCATGTTGTGAAGCAAATAAGAAACCAAATCCAATCAATCAGAAGCATCAACCACAGCCCATTTGAGAAGGAGAATCCATTCAAAAAAAACTTAGAGAAACAATAATCAGTGGAGATCTGAGAAAAGAAGATGAAATGGAGTGACTTAAAGGGCGATGGATGAAAACCCAAAAGTTTCAGGAAAATTACCCCAAATCAGCAAAATTACAAATTTGGTTGAACTTGGTCGAGAGTGGAATGTCTTCAATGTTCATGAATCTGGCGGAGAGCTATTGAAGTTCGACGGCCAGTTGCGGTAGAGGTCCAATCTAGCGACCAGGTTTCGGATTTTTTAAAATAATCGTAGGTATAGGTTGGCGAAGCAATGTTCATGAATCTGACTGAGAGCAGTTAAAGGTTGACGGACGGTAACCTGTGAATTGGAGATGGTAGAGGCAACTGTGTTTGATTATGAGAACAGGCGATTGCTCAGTCTAAATTGAAAGAGGACAACCGATGGGTGACTTTTGTTTCATTCGAGACTCATGAATCATCTTTTAGAGATCACGTGATCTCTTTAAATGATACTAGTATATGCCCCGTGCCCTTAGGGCACGGTTCTGGTGTTGAATGCAATGCATCACTCCGACGGTATCATATTCGATGGGAATGAGCATGTACATTGCATCAGAACACAACCATTTATAGATGCAGGATAACATCAAAATAAACTGAAGTTTAGTAGATAAAAAAAAGCATAGAAGACCTGAAAAACATCATACCTCTATAGTCAAATCTTATACAACAACAGCATGAAGGCCAACTTCAATTTTTATGATCAGGGCATAATCGGTCTGCAATCATTGATGTACCTGTTGGCCACTTGCAACTTCTCTCTGAAATTTGTCTTTCAGTTGGATCCCGACCATACACCTGAACATGGGGTGAACCATAACACTTGCCATACCCTCAATCATGCCATCAAGCAGCAAGATTGACGCTGACATGTGTTCAGGGAGCTTTGCTCTTCCAGTAACATGTAAGCTAGTGACATACTTTGTGCACCTTGAACATTTTCAGCACCTGGGTGACCAAAAGTAAAACAGAAGAGAACAACGTATATGGCAAAACTCAAGAAGTTGGACATTTCCGAAGGAGTGAGAACGTGCTGAAGTGCCAGAATCTGTTGCACATAAAGAACCAGAGAAAGATGTTTTCATGGAACATGGCATATGATAAATGAAGTAGAGCTGAATGGTTTACCATGATCCATTTTCTGCTACGTGAAAGAAACATTTTCTGCTACGTGAAAGAAACATTTTCTGCTACGTGGATGGATGTTGGCATGATATGTCTCAAACTTCAAATGGCAGTTTTTGTAAACTACAACAAAGGCAGTAAA
>JAOYMZ010035579.1:0-15929 GCA_025802335.1 Pinguicula primuliflora | reverse complement strand
GATCCTTTCCACTCCAAACGAACATTTGCTTTCTTTGGCAACGAGGTGGTGTTGCTTGAGGCGGTCGAATGTGAGCTAAAGATGTTCCATATGTTCCTGCCAAGAAGAGCTATACACCAGAATATCGCCAAAAAATACAAGTAAAAACTTACGGAGATAATCCTGGAAGACGGCGTTCATTAGGGCTTGGAAAGTGGCTGGTGCGTTGGTGAGGCCAAATGGCATGACGAGAAATTTCAAGTGGCCATGGTGTGTTTAGAAGGCGGTGAGAGGGACTGATTCCGTCGCCATCCGGACTTGGTGATAGCCGGCCTTTAGATCCAATTTGGAGAACACCTTCGCGCGCCCTAATTCTTCGAGTAATTCTTCGACAACCGGAATTGGGAAGTGATCCTTAATGGTGAGGGCGTTCAACGCCCTGTAATCTATGCATAAGCGCCACGAATCGTTGGGTTTTCGAATGAGAAGTACCAGAGAGCTGAATGGAGAGGTGCTCGGGCGAATCCACCCTTGCTGGAGGAGGGTATGGCATTGACTTTCGATTTCGTTCTTCTGGCCGTGCGGGTACCTGTAGGGCCATACGTTGACGGGATCGACGCCGGTACGGAGGGTGATTTGGTGGTCGCACGTCCGCTGGGGGGAAGACCGGATGGTTGTATGAACACTTCTCGATATTGTTGAAGGAGACTGTGGATTGCATTCTGTTGGTCTGAGGAGATGGAGACCGTAAATAATTCTGCGTTGTATCCACATAAGGTAATGGTTTAGGCCTGCCAAATGAAGCTCATCCACTGGGCTTCAAAGTTCCAAATAATGGAGCCCAATGATCGTAACCAATTTACGCCCATAACGACGCCAAAGCCCTTGAGGGGTAATAGGAACAGATTGATCCGGAAGTTTTGACCCCTTAATTGGAGCTCCTGGTCCGCGAGGAGGCCGGCGCTGAATACGGTGGCACCGTTTGCCACTGTGACTGCCGCTCAGCTGATTTTGAGGGGACGAAGGCCCCATTCACCTGCCAAAGACTCATCCAAAAAACAATGTGTACTTCCAGAGTCAAGGAGAACCAATACCTGCTGACCCACTAAATTTCCGGCGACCTTCATGGTGTCACTCCCGGTTTTGCCTGTAATGGCATTTACCGAAATACCTACGGGCTCCAATTCTTCTTGTGGGTCGTCCTTTGGTTTGACGTCCTCGGTGTCATTGATTACCTCAATGCTGAAAAGGGTGCGACACTGGTGCCCTTTCACCCATTTTTCGTCACATTTGAAGCACAGCCCTTGCGCTCTCCGGTGGGCAATTTCGATTGGTGTGAGTTTGCACCGATTCGGTGGTCTGGTGGCTTGGTTTGGTTTGCGAGGTGGTGGGCCGAGAATTTGGGGAGTTGGCCCGGGTCCTGTGGTGGTCCGCTGTCGCGGCGGCGGTAGAAGGATGTTCGCCGGAGAACTGTTCGGGACTGGTGACTGGAAGGAGAGGTGATGCTGGACTTCTAACTTGTGCTGGACTTCCCTGGCAAGAAACATGGCATTAAATACATTCAAGGGGCGGTGAAGGCGTACCTCGGCAGCAATTCGGGGGTCGAAAGCTTTGAGGTATAAGGCGAGTTCAGTGCTTTCCCGAATTTCTCCCTTGACCGCGGGTGATAGTTCATTCCACCGACGGTTTAAGTCTTCGACCGTTGAATTTTGCCGGAGTGAAGCGAGTTCTGCAATTGGTTCAATGAGGCCCGACAGAGAATATTGTTGGCAGAAGTACCACACGAAGTCGTCCCAATGTAGTCCTGGAGTGCGGCTGTTGATCGAGTGCCACCACTGCTGTGCCTCTTCGAGGAGGTAGTATGTTGCCATTCCTACGCGTTCCGTCGACAGAATTTATTGTTGATTGAAATACGATGCACATCAGAGCAACCAGCTTTTTGGATTTTCACCGCTAGAGAACGTAGGAAATTCAAGGTGACATGGCCGATTGAGGTAGGTGATAGGCAACGAGCGTCGGCGGTGTTGATATAGCCATCCGTCAGAGGTGGGATCCATGGGTTGCCATGGGAGGCGCTTGGTGGTTGCCAAGGGTCGACGACCGATGGTCCGGGTCGCAGCGGGTTGGGACAGGTGGTAAGTGGGTCTTTAGACGGGGCAGTGCCCTCGGCCGATGTTGGTTTGACTACATCAACGGGTTCCGGAATTAATGGGGGTCCGGTCGCTTTACTCAGTGTGCCCTTCGCTGTGTCTTCGGCAACAGCTCGGTCTGTTAGGAATTTGAGAGCTACCATCACGTGGGTCATCTGGGCTTCCAAAGCCTCTTGCCGCTGACGATACTCTTTGGTTTCGATAGACTGTTGCTCAATTGCCTTCAGCACAGGGTCGATGGAGGAGTTAATGACGGAGGATTCATTCTTGCCCATGTCTATGTTGGCCGTGGCAACTCGTTACTCCGATACCACATTGATACAATCCTAGGATCGTGATCGAGTTATGCGGCCGCGATAGACGACAGATGAAGAAGATTCTGGAGCTGCCGGAGTCAGAGCCGTGATGTGTGAAGAGTGCAATTTTAAAGATATAGACTGGTATCAGTTAACTCACGAGGACATGCTCCTTTCTTATAAAACCAGACAATACAAAATGAGAGAGAGTGTGTCTTCTTGTTACAACTTGCATCCTTTTATACTAGGAGCCTTTCAAAATATTCTAACGGTCACAAATGCAAAAAAGGAAAAGAGCCGTTGCCACCATCTGGTCCTTAGCTGGATAATTCTTTAGCCACGCTGTCTTCTACGGCACACTATGTTCGGGACTGGTGTAGGAGTAGTTGTATCAGAAGATGAGGATGATGATGAGGTAGACGTGGAAGAGGAGGAGGAGGAGGAGGATGAAGATGATGATGACTTGTGAAGTACGACTTGCCCTACTTCAGTTCTGATTCACTATGTCGGCCTTTTTTGATGGTGGTGATGTTGCACTTTTTGTGTAGGATTGAAACATGTAAAGTTTGTCCTCTTTTTGCAGCAGTAGTCCTATGATTAACTTGTGCCATATTCTGATTACTTTTTTGGGAATCAGTTTTAGTTATGATTAACTTGAGTTCATAATCTGATGACTCACAAATTTGTTCCAATCAATCCAGCACATAAAACATAAGACACAATTACTTTATTTACTATAACAAATCTGCTCAACACAAATACTCTCAAATCTCAGCACTTAGTGCACAATAGGTTTACCAATACAACAACTCGTAAATTCGATCCAAACATGGAGAACAAAGAATACACATTCAGTCCAAACATGGAGAACAAAGATCACAAGGTGAAGCTATCTTATAAAACAAATCCAATCCACTGCTTCTTCTGTTCTATCGGCATCACATCCCACCTTGCGGGATTATTACTTACCTCATCTACAATCTTAATCTTGTTATTTACCTCCATGTTGTCTAGTCTCATAGAAGACAAGCCCTGCCGAACCTGATCAGCCACAATACCCTTCTTTGCGCTCACCTCAGCCATTTGATTCACTTGGAAGGATTTCAGTGCAATCAAAAATTTCTTACTTGCGGGATCTTCGCCATTAAGGCTGTTGGTGACACTAGATCTAGCTTTTAGTGTTTTAGGTGTCTTATTTCCACTACTCTTCCTTGGACACTTGGCTGCTCGTATATAATGTGGTGGTGAGACATCCTCTTTTATAGGCAATCCTCCTGTCTCCTCATGCGGTTCCTCAACTTGTTCATCGGTTTCAATGTCCAATTGTTCGTCTAACTCCACAGTATTTAGAACATCACAGCTTGCTGAATCTACAGTTGCAATTCGAGCATCGTTGTAATCGTACATACTAGCACCAGTGGCCCTGGTGTTGCCAAATATGTCACATCAGTCGTAATACCATACGCATTTCCTATTCTTAAGTTTCTTGTATTTGATGCTATCCTGTACAAAAAGGGATCAACATCTGAGTATAAAGACAAAAATAATTGTACAATACAAGTCAAATAGATGTACCGCCATCCGTTCGTTCCACAGTTGTTTGTCTACTATGATCTGCATTGATACCGAATCAAATGCAGAACCACTGAGATTTAGATAGTCGTTCAGCAGGTTGTACTCGCTCTTTCGCATATTGATTTTGTTTTAGACTTCATGGCATCCAGGTACATCTTGTGCTATGAGGGAGACACACTTCTCGTTGAATTTCTTTTGAAAATCATTCTCTGATCTGAATCATTCATTTATACAAAAGTTCATTGCATCTACGAGTGATTTTTCTTCAGCTTGGCTGAAATAAACTCTTGTGTTCTGCATTGGTGCAATATGTTTACGCGGTGATCTCCGAGCTCCTTGGTCGCTTGGGTTACTACCACAACTTCTAGGTGGGTTGTAAGATAGTTTTTTCCGGACATGCACATTTCCACTCGATTGTTTCATAGCCCCGATTACAACAACTTATTAATATCAAGCATAAAACACAATCTCTGATATTTATTGTTGAATGTTTCCATATGCAAACATTAAAAGGTGGATCCACTACCATTGTTCCCAATTACATCCATCTCGGCATACACACGAAATCATCTAAATCTGCATACTCAAGTTCAGTGCATACTCAACGAGTGTATAAAGTTCACTGCATACTCAAGTACATTCAGGCGAACACATAATCATTTAAGTCAGTATAAATTACGTTTATTAACATACGCTATCGATTCAGTTTGGATGCATTACCTGGTATGTAGTCGTTGATCTTTGATTAGGCTAAGCGTCGCGATTCCTTGATTGCATGAAAATTGTTTCTAGGGTTCGTGAGTTCAGTCTGTTTCCCCAAATAATCGGTTGGTATGGAAATTTAAATCTCGATGACAATTTGATGTAATTTATGGGTATATAGGAGGTTAATTGTGAAGGTCTAAAATGAGATTGACACGTTTTTTGTGGGATTGTGTTGGGGGTATGGATCCTAAGTTAATTCCAAAAACGCACGCGATCCGATTTTCAATCTTAGAACCCAGTTTGACCATTGTATTTTTTCGTGTGTAGTAAACATGGTATTATGGACCAATTCCACGCGAATCCCATATAATACCACATAATTCCGTCAAGTAAATGGACCCTAACATTTCGTTTTGGCCTTATAAGTCTCATGAAACACATCGAGTTGACTTCATCTTTATTTCAACCTGGACATTTCCAAGAAGACCGTGTGATCATTTAATTACACATATCCTAGACATGTGAACAAATGTTGCCCGGCTCATTAATCGGGTCTCGGGCTCGCCCGACCCAAATCTTGAGGATCGACGGGACACTGGCCCACATCTCATGGATCAACAGGCTGTGAATAAATCGAGCCAACATAATACGGGTCTCGTGTGTGTGGATGGGCGTGCGAGGTTAATTTGGTAGAAATGTGGATTATTCTTCCCTGAGCCCAAGGTGATTTGATTTTAACCCACATTTCTATTTAAATCTCTTTACTCCCCACTTCCACAACCGGTGCGGGATAATTTCAACAACTTAATCAATAAACTTCCAATATCTCTTTAATGGCGGATCAGCCATTGACCATGCTCATCCCGGTGGCATTGATTCTCTTCACCACCATAACCTAACCATCCACCGCCACAAACTCTACCTCCAATGCCACCACAACCGCTGCATATACATTCAACATTCTTAAAGCCCCTACCATCACTAAGCCCGCTTGCCCCAGCCAATGTCGAAACCTTAGAGTCCCTTTTACCCATTTGGCATTCGCGACGGCATCGGCATTTCCAGGAAGATGAAGATTAAAATGCAAGACACGGAAATTGGTCAAGATACAAAAATTGGTATATCGATACTAGTGGCTACTTAAAATTACTGTTCAAAAATGTGCCGTCTAGGCAGACATCTAGGCGGCATTTTCAGGCTGACCGCCCCGACTTGGGGCTGGGCAGCCCGTCGGGGTGGTCAGTAGCTGGGCGGCTTGCCTAGGCGCCCTGGGCGCCGGTAGGCTGCAATTTTTTTAAAAAAAATTGTCTTTCTTCCTTGCGGCTAAGTGCTACCTAGGCGGCCTGCTCTGACTGCCCGGCTTTTCGACTTCTCGAACACTGCTTAAAATTAAAGTATAATTTTAAGGTCCATATGTATTATGGTCTGGTAATCCAAGATTTTATGTTATCATACAACATGATTCAGACTAATCCCATTTTATAATTGTAAATATCAATATAAAAAATAATAAGTTTTAGTACATATTAAATTTTACTATAATTATTTCAAAAATTTGTATATAACAATGTGAAAGATAGTAGAAGGTGAAAGAAGCTAGGAATCATGTGGCACAAAACAATTGGCCACTGCCAAAAACTTTTAGCAATTTTTTAGCACTTATCTAATTCCAAAATACAAACAAGCTTACTTATAAAATTATAATGACTTAATAGTTATTTGAGTGACAATTTTACTCAAAGTTTCATGAGTTTAAATTCTCTCATCGATATTAAGCTATCTCATATGGTTTCTTAAGTATGTCTTACCTCCAGACCGTATTTTGCAGGTTGTTGTGGTAAGTCGTTGTATAATTGTTGTATCACACATGTACTTAATCTACTTGTACAAAATTTTGTACGTTGCATTATTCGACGTCGTTTTGTAAATATGGACTATTTCTGTAATTTTATATATAAAAAAGAGAGTAATGATATAAATACATAATTTTTTCATACATCATTATATATGACCAATGGCATATTAACACATGTTATTTTAATTTGGGCTTTTAGCTTTAACACATTTATTTTGTGTATGATAGATCAAAGATCCCATGTCATAGCATGTATCAACATTCAATTCAAAATTATGTAAGTTTAGTGTTATTGTAAAAAAAACTGTTTGACTACATTTTCCGGACCCGGTACATCCAGTCATCGTGGCATGGAGCTCCATATAATTCGAAATTTTCGGCACCTTGCGGGATTCGTTCTCGCAACTCTTCCCTCCTTCCGCTATCTCTGAGGCCTGTGACCCTTTCTACCGCTCCATCACCATTTGCTTTGTTATCATATATTTACATATTTATTATATACCCAAATACATGAAAAATAAATGAAAAATATAAACTATAAAATTAATTAACGTAACGTAAAATCTAAAATTCTATCTTATATACCCTAAGGGCTAAATGGGTGTAAAACCTATCCTATATATCGTAATTTATTGTCGTCGTATAAATTTAAAATCTTATCCTATAAACTCTAGGACTAAATGTTATAAATCTTATCAAACCCTATAAAATGTAGAAACTATGTATACGGTTTATTTTTTAAGTTAATATTACGGCAGCTTTGCCGCTCTAAAAATCTAAAATTCTATCCTATAAACTCTAATGGCTAAATGTTATAAATCATAAAATCTATAAAATCTTACTGTTTTTATTTTTAAAACTTAATAATACTGTGGCTCATCGCCGTAAAAATCTAAAATCATATCCTATAAACCCAATGACTAAATGCAATAAACTCTAAACTATGTAATTATAATTTTTTTTAAACTTTGTAAAATAAATATGATATATTTTATTATTTTATATTTATTATTAATTAATTTACACTAATTTAATATTAATACATATCAAAACTTCAAACAATTTAATAAATTGAAATGCTACGTACCGGGGCCGGTACAAAAAGGCCCGGTAAACGTAGCATTTCACACACACATAAAAATGCAGTCGCTATTTGAGTGGTACAATTGCAATTTTCTAGCGGCGAAGCGCGCGTGTGGTTTTTTGGGGTTAATTTTTTTTGTGCCACAAAGTTATCTCGATTTTTTTAAAAATACCACCGTCCGGACATGGGAAGTCTGGGAATAGCACTCGGACTTGACAAGTCCAGGAATTTACGCCCAGACTTGGTAAATCCAGAATTTTTACATCCCGGACATGACAAGTTCAAAAGTAATTAAGTTTGTTAATTATTGAGATTAACATATCCTGGACTTGCCATGTCTGGATATGCTCAAACCACAAAAAAAACGAAGAACCTCACGATTCCAGGATTGCCTGCATTACTGTCTCAGGAAGGGAGTTTTCTGGCGACTACTAGCTGTAAGGGGGCACTGATTTTGTGGCGACTAAATTTCCCCTTGCTGTTCTTCAGATGGGTTCGTTCTTCGGACACTGATTGTTTTTTGTGTGGTAAAGGGTGTCCAGATTCTGCAAGTTTCTGATCTCGTCTGGAATTTCACAAAAGAGGCCGCAATTCGCGGCATCCAAACGAACCAAGTTTGACAAGTTCCCAATCTCTTTAGATATTCCACCAGAAAATGCATTGTAGTACCCAACGTACAGCTCCTTTAGCTGAGTCAGATTTCCAAGCTCTGACCGAATAGCTTGACCGAGCTCATTATCAAAAATAGCTAGGTACTCGAGATGAGGAAATGAGCCAAACTCCGGCGGGATCACACCTGTGAAAAAATTACTCCCAAGATGCAAATGCCGCAGATTAGAGAGCAAATAAGCTTGGGAAGGGAAGTCCCCCGTCATATTATTGTTGTACAAGTTCAGAACCTGGAGTTTCTTGAGTCGGTAAAGCTCGCTAGGGAAACTCATGTTGAAGACATTGTTCGAAAGATTAAGATATTGAAGGTTGGGTATGTCGGAGATATTCGGAGGGACGGGGCCGGAGAGGAAATTTTCGGCGACAGAGAAGTTCACGAGTAGCCGGAGATTACCCACCTTCGGTGAGAGAGAGCCAGTGATGCCGAGGTTCGATATGTCCAGAGCTGTCACGTGCCCATCGGAATCATCGCAGGAAACACCCTTCCAAGGACAGAGGCGAATACTGGCACAAGATAGCTGGGATTCCATGCGTTGAGATATCTGGAGCTCGATGTTGCTGTTCTTCGCTTGCTGTTTTTTTCCTTATTTTAGCCCAGTCCCAGATTTGGCAAGTCCGGGACATCTTAATTCTTGTAATTAAGAATTTTAATCACGCCCGGACTTCCTAAGTTCGGGATCTAAAAATCTCGAACTTGGCAAGTACGAGTGACAATTTCCGAACTTGCCGAGTCTGTGCGCTAATTTCGAACTTCTCAAATCCGTATGGTGGCATTTTTAAAAATTGAAGACGTGGCACAAAGAAAAATTGACCTATCTTTTGGCCCCTGAAAGGCTGAAACCTTATTTGTAACTCCGAACCCGAAGACACGAGATCACATAATATATATAAGAATACTTCGTTTACTCACACAATTTATACTTAATTTAGTATAAGTAGCAAAACGACATCATTTTAATTTATTAAGTAAATAAAAAAATAAAAAAAATGAATTTGTTGTTATAAAACGACATCATTTGTCTTTGAGTACAAGTGGTATCAGTGAAGGACTCTAATATATAACCGATACTGCAATTCTCACGGCCGACCTCGAAACCCTAATCTTTACGCGGTCGTCTGCATCGTAACTCTCATTTGCTAAGCTAAACCCCTAATTCCTTATCCCCACGAGCTTCGGAAACTTTTACTGGTAATATTCACTTATTGATTCATTCCACAGGCCTCTTTCTTTGTTATAATGATTTCCATTAGATTTTGTTGCTTACTTTTTTTTGATAGAGGCTGGAAATATGTCTGATGATGAGAGGGAGGAGAGGGAGTTGGATCTCACCAACCCCGAAGTTGTCACGAAATACAAATCCGCTGCCGAGATCGTTAACAGTTAAAATTTTTCTTTATTTTTCTTAGCATATGTTTATCCAAACTTGAGGTATCTGTTGAAGGTTTTATTTTTATTTTTAACTGAAATACAGAGGCACTGCAATTAGTACTCTCCGAGTGCAAGCCCAACTTGAAGATTGTTGACCTTTGTGAAAAGGGGGATGCTTTTATTAGAGAGTACGTGTTATTTGCTGTTTTCGTGATTGAAAGGAGGAAATGAAGGTTGTTGGCAATAATTTGATGGTATCCTATGCTCATTATTTGATATTATAGACAAACTGGAAATATGTACAAGAACGTCAAGAAGAAGATAGAAAGAGGTGTCGCATTCCCCACTTGCATCTCGGTTAACAACACTGTTTGTCACTTTTCACCATTGGCCAGTGACCAGACAGTGTTGCACGACGGTGACATTGTTAAGATGTAAGTCTTTTCCTAGACTTTTTTGTGTGTTGTATTTTGGATGTTTTCTTCATATAGCGATAGCAAGTAGGAATGATGGGTTTGATCTGCAGTGATTTGGGGTGTCACATAGATGGCTTTATTGCTGTAGTTGCCCACACGCATGTACTTCAGCAAGGACCGGTCACTGGCAGGGTAGCTGATGTTATTGCAGCTGCAAACACAGCTGCTGAGGTTGCTCTGAGGCTTGCGAGGCCTGGGAAGAAGGTACTGTTTAGTATTTTCATTTTCCTTTTATTAAAATTCATTAAATTTTATTCGCATGTTTATTGGTTTGTCATTTACTGTATGAGCACTGACTCACTGCAACTTCTAACATCTGCCGGGTTCTCTTAAACCTTGAGTTTCTTACTCGTGGTTGTGTGTTTCTTAAATTAGAAATTTTTCTTCATGATACTTACTGATGTCATCTGCTCAGAGGCCAAGATTCGGCTTTAAACTTTCAGAGAATGATTTCTCCAGCTTCTTTCATTATTGTGATTTTTGCTGCATTTTTGTTTTGTTTTTTTTCTTTATTCCCTAGAGGCATGTCCCCTAAATGATGCTTACTTTATATTTGGCTATGGGTTAAACTCCACATGGTGCTTATTTTGTCATAGTTACTCTGATAGGGGACCGTAACTTGTCTTTTACAAGGATTCTAAATATTTGGACTCTATTTCATGTTAATGCCATTATTTTTCATCTCCATGAGCTACTGTGGCAACTTTGCCGAGGTTATCAAATTTGTTGTTGGTTGCCTCTTTTCCCTTTTACCAATATTGCAATTGCTTCAGCGACATTATTTCTAGTTGGTGCTGATTCATTGTTAGCACTTGCATTTTGTTGAAACCGAAATCAGCTTGGACAAAGATGTGATTGGCAATATGCTGATGTTTGTTTGATTGTTTCCAAATGATTTAAAAGAGCATGAACAATTTCATTTTTTGATGGTTTTTTATATATATGCAAATTTTCTAAAGATTTCTATTTTGCACGCGCATGACAGAATAAAGATGTAACCGATGCCATCCAGAAAGTTGCTGCTGCCTATGATTGCAAGATTGTTGAAGGAGTCCTGAGTCATCAAATGAAACAGTTTGTGATTGATGGAAACAAAGTAGTGTTGAATGTATCAAGTCCTGAAACCAGGGTTGATGAGGCTGAATTTGAGGAAAATGAAGTGTATGCCATTGACATTGTTACAAGCACCGGTGAAGGCAAGGTAGTTGCAGTACTTAGTGACTTCGTGAGCTATCAAATAGTTAACTTTCAATGACCTCCGTACCGACGTTTATTTGTTCTTGCAGCCAAGATTGCTAGACGAGAAGCAAACCACTATTTATAAAAGAGCTGTGGACAAGAGTTATCACCTAAAGATTAAAGCCTCTCGGTTCATATTTAGTGAGATTAACCAGAATTATCCAATCATGCCATTTTCTGCAAGGTTTGGCTATTTTTATATTCTTATTTTATAGCCATTGGTTTATTTTTCCCTCTGAGAGAATGAATGAAAGTATAATGTTTTAGGGCCTTGGATGAGAAGCGAGCTCGTTTAGGTCTAGTAGAATGTGTGAATCACGAGCTTTTGCAGCCATATCCCGTACTTCATGAGAAACCTGGTATGATTTTTACCCTTCACTTAGGTTTCATTATGCAATAGATAAGCTTTTTCAAATCAAAGCCTTACTGTCTGTATTACAGGTGATTTTGTGGCTCACATCAAGTTCACTGTCTTGCTGATGCCGAACGGATCAGATCGAGTCACATCCCATCCTCTGCAGGAGCTTCAACCTACAAAAACAGTAGATGATCCGGAGATTAAAGCATGGTTAGCATTGGCCACAAAGACTAAGAAAAAAGGCGGAGGGAAAAAGAAGAAAGGTTGCTCGCGGCTTCAGTATTTCACACTTGTTTGTGATTGTGGGTGATCGTTTATTACTCATTTTTGATACATTTTTTTGCTACATCCAATTTGACAGGTAAGAAAGGCGACAAAGCAGAGGATCTGATGGATTCCGAGCCAACAGTTGCAGCACCGAATGGTGGTGCAGTAGCATCTGAAGAATGAGAAAATGAATGCTTTCTGTGTATTTTCGCTTATGAAATTTTGGTCGCCACTTGTATTCGATGCACTACGTTTCAAGAAGCATGCCTTGTTCTTCTATGCACTGTTTTCTTGCTTTTTGTTGTGTACTGAGTTCAAGATATGGAAGAAAAGTTTCCTGAAAACTCTTCGCCAACTCTTCGAGCATTTTTGTGTATAATTTAGTTCGAACTGAATATCTTTGGACAATAACTGTAAGACTAATGCTCCTCATACTACAAATGCAATGAGATATTGGCATGAGCCCCATATGTCACACACGCAAGTGTGTGTTGGTGTACTTATTTATCATTCCGTTTTCATTTAGTAGATGTAGCAAAGTCCTAACAGTTAATATTGAATTAGCTACGATGAGGTATGTACTATAGACAGATTTTTTCCCATGTACAACCCCTCTATGTGCAGACTGCAGACCAAGGAGTTTTTTGTAGGGTCCAAATTCTGACCATCAGATTAAATTCGATGGCTGAGATTTTAAAAATAAATTTTAACGGACTTTACATACTTGACGACACAGGAAAACCATTCTGAAAGAAAAATCAACGACAAACACTGATACAAACACAAGGAAATTTGGAGTCGACTACAATTACAAATCAAAGACGCAGGGGCCCACGATCGACTACAAAAATTTGTTCTCAAATTTGGAAAACTACAAGAAATTCTAATTCCCTTCCTCTACGAAGAATTGGGTTCTGCATTTCATCGGGTGAAACCCTTACTTGACATTCATGATTTTACTTCTGTTTTTAGTTTGATTATGTTGATTTTATGATATTTCGTGGGATTCCTAGAGGTTCCTCGATTCGATTTCAACTACGATATCCTTCCATTCAACTTCAACTACAATGCACAATGTGATTCTCACGATTTTTCCTGTGTTTGAATTAATGCTTGTCATTACTTATAAGATCTATTTGAGTCTTGTCATATCCTTATAATCCTTATAATATCTGCTTGTGTTAATGGTTTATTATTTTTTACTACTATGTTGCTGTTATATTATGTTGAGTTTGTCCTTTTCTATGTCAGACCATCTGCATAATAATGTCAGAAATACCAGAGACATCAACATTCTTCACTACTAATTCGGTACAGGCACAATATATACCAGTTGTTGGTCAGGAGTTTGCAGATTTAGAAATTGCCTATAAATTTTACAACTACGCCAAGGAAGCCGGTTTCAATACAAGAATAGACAGACATACATATGACAAGGGAAAAAAAGGTATTGTAATTTGGAAAGAGTTTGTATGTAGCAAGCAGGGGCTTAAGAGTAATACAAAAGCACTAAGCCAAAAGTGTATGGGACAATTAGAGAGGATTGTGGGGGCACAGATGGGTGTTACCAAGAAACAGAATAACGAGTATTATATTGTGCCCAAATTTGTCGAAACTCATAGCCATCCGCTTACGACTCCGAGGAAGGTTCATTTCTTGAGATCTCATCGAAAAATTAATGGTATAAAAGGAGCATAACAGATCAACTAGCAGCTACAAAAGTCCCTCCATGTCAACAGATGAGTATTCTAGTAAGGGTTTTGCCCGATGAAATGCAGAATCCAATTCTTCGAAGAGGAAGAGAATTCGAATTTCTTGTAGTTTTGCATATTTGAGAAGAACAAATTTTTTATAGTCGATTGTGGGTTCCTGTGTTTGTAGTTTGTAATTGTAGCCGATCACGGGTCTATGTCTGTGTTTGTCGCTGATTTTTCTTTCAAAATGGTTTCCCTGCTAACACCATCATCTAGCAGAAAGGATATTGTGGAAATGGAAATCTATTTTCACAAAGAACAATACCGTTTTTGTTGTACATAAAATTGTGTATAATTAATTCGTATAATTAATATTGTGTAAGTTTTTGTATTTATAAATAAGTTACTGTACTTAATTCTATTTTTGATATGATAAGATGACTAAGTTAAAATGATTTAAATAATCTATTTAATGTGAACAGTAAGATGGTCTAGTCAATGTATATTTATTAAATATATATTTCCAAAAATATGGTGCTGTCCCGTAAGAAGGGCATCTTTTCCCTTTTTTCTCGTCCATTTATTTAAATTGTCTTAGCCCAATTGCTGTACGTCTTCGTCTTTGCTTTTCCACCGACCAGCACTACGTATCAACTCTCACTGTCACATCATCTTGTAGGCGAAACGAGTTTTGCTAATAGTTTAAGCACTGTTGGTCGGGGCGAAGCAATAGTGAACAGTGGAAATGTTGGCTCCAAAAGAAGGCAGCAGGCCGCCGTGGGTAGGCCTGGGCGCTGCGGTTTGGGTGCAAATAGCCGCGGGAAATGCTTACACTTTCCCCTTATACTCGCCTTCACTAAAATCAATTCTGGGTTTCAATCAGCAGCAGCTGACGATTCTTGGAGTGGCCAATGATATTGGAGAGAGTGTGGGCATCCTTCCGGGCATTGCCTGCAATAAATACCCTCCTTGGGCTGTTCTTCTGGTGGGAGTTTGCCTCTCATTCTTGGGATATGGGGTTTTGTGGCTTGCAGTTAGCCAGAGTATTCAGTCACCGCCTTATTGGGTTGTAAGTTCTCATATCCCCAGAATTTTTTTGGGTCTTTTTGGCGTCGGGCATGCCATGGCTTTTGATATGTATGTGTGATCTTGTTTTATAATTTTGAAATGGGTTTTTCATTTTGTTAGTTATTGAGAAGGCTGAAATGATTTCCTCAGGTTGAATAACATATTCAAGTAGAATTGATTCGAGAGATGTTTTAAAGCTTACACTTTGCTTATAACCACTTTTCAACTTAATGAAAATCATGTCTTGTGTTACGGTAACTTTAAAGTCGAATGAAACAAAGAACTAAGTATCCACATATTCTTCATTTTTTGTTCTATCCTCACTTGAGTTCCTTTCTCCATATGATGTTTTCAAGTCTATCAACAACTTAGCTTTCAATCTTTCATTGTTTTCCTGCCAAATCAAATATTTGACATGCGAGCTACCCTGCATGAGCTGTACTACAATGTTTCATTTGGAAAAAGGAAGTTGCTGACTTGAATGTTCCTGCTCTATAAATGGGACTTTGGATAATAAGGGCCTGTGAGAAACGTAATCCAGATCCACTTTGATTATAACTTAAAATCATTCCTGTGTTTCCAGTTCTATGAAGTACACTTTCAGCAAACTTTTTTACTCGGGATTAGTTATTTGTCCATTTCCATGAGTTGCTTATATGATATTAATACACGTTTATCTGAATTTTGATTGCTTATACAATGTATGGTAACTACACTTGCCTCTGGTGGCAGTTGTGGATTGCACTAGTTATTGCCACAAACAGCAGCGCATGGCTTGGTACCGCAGTTCTTGTTACCAACATGAGAAATTTTCCTCTCAGTCGGGGAACTGTTGCCGGAGTCCTTAAAGGTTACATTGGTTTAAGTGCTGCAGTCCTTACTGAGGTTTACAGTATGATTCTTAATGAGTCTGCATCCACTCTACTGTCGCTCTTAGCCCTTGGCATTCCCACTATTGGTTTGCTGATGATGTACTTCGTCCGGCCTTGTGTTCCAGCTTCTGGCGATAACGCCTCTGAGCATCATCATTTTCTATTCATCCAAGCAGCCAGTATCGTCCTAGCTATCTATCTTCTCACAACAACAATCTTAAAAGACCTCTTATCTCTTGGAAACACCACTTCCTACATATTTATTGCCATAAT
>JAOYMZ010035568.1:0-15931 GCA_025802335.1 Pinguicula primuliflora | reverse complement strand
CTTTAGTTTGATGTGCTTTTCCTGTTCTTTTTCTGCCAGTTGCACTTCTTGATCTTAGTTCATGTAGCTTCCCAATCTTGATTTGCCCTTTCACTCCATATCTTGACCTGATAACCTGTTTCCACAAGGGGTTAGTATTTTCCAAGATTCTACTAGCCAATTTGGCTAGCATAGCTTGGTTAAAAACATTGATATTTCGAATCCCTAGTCCTCCTTCACTTTTGGTTTGTGTTACCTTCTCCCAACTTACCCAATGTACTTTCCTAGTTTCAGATTGCTCTCCCCAGAAGAATTTCTTCTGGATTCGCTCTATGGTTTTAATAACAATCTTAGGGGCTCGGTAAATGGTGAAATAGTAACATGGCAAGCAACTAAGAACGGAGTTAAGGACAACAGCCTTCCCTCCAACTGATAGACTTTTGTGTTCCCACTTTTGTAGCCTCTTGTGATATCTATCAATGATTGGTTTCCACATTTTCATTCTTCTTGGGTTATCACCCACTGTCATTCCCAGATAGGTCATAGGCAACCTTGATGTTGAGCATCCTAGATACAATGCCATTCTTTTAATCTCTCTATCATCCATATTCATTCCAATCATGGTGCTCTTGCTGAAGTTTATTTTGAGGCCTGCTACAACTTCAAAATTTCTTAGGATCGCTTTTATGCATCTGATGTTTTCCCAGTTCCCAATTCCAAAAAATATCGTGTCATCTGCAAATAGCAAATGAGATAGCTTAATCTTGTCTTTTCCAATTTCTAGTGGCTTGTATTTCTCTAGAGCTATTGCCTTTTCAATCATCAAGGAAAGTCCTTCTGCAATCAATAGGAATAGAAAAGGTGAGAGGGGGTCACCCTGTCTTATTCCCCTAGTTGGTTTGAATTCCATCGTAGGGCTGCCATTCACCAAAACAGAGGTTGTGGCTGAGTTTAAACATCCAGTTATCCATTTTCTGAACCTTGTTGGAATCCCAACCTTCTCTGCCATTTCATCAAGAAAAGCCCAGTTTACCATATCATATGCTTTTTCAAAATCCACCTTTAATATGAAAGCAGCCTGTTTTGTTTGTTTGACATCAGCCAGTGCCTCATTTGTGATCAGAATACCATCAGTAATCTGCCTCTTTCCAATATAAGCAGTTTGATTCCTCGAGATTACTTCATCTAATGTTATGCTCAATCGCATTGCCAGTGTCTTTGCAATGATTTTGTATACTGCTCCTACCAATGTTATCGGTCTGTAATCACTGACTTGTAGAGGATTTTCCTTCTTTGCAAACAGTGTGATGTGAGCTGCATTTCCCCCTCTGACTATCTGACCCTTTAGATAGAATTCATCCATTAACTTCATTATGTCCTCCTCCAATATTTTCTGATAATGCTTAATGAAGTTGAAATTAATTCCATCCGGTCCCGGGCTTTTGGCTCCATTGCAGTTTTCAATTGCTTTTCTTATTTCATCAATTGTGAATCTGTCTTCAAGCACTTTTACTGATTCTGCGCACATCCTGTTTGTGCTCAATCCTGCCAAACTTGGCCTTTGTCTGTCACTTTCTGTAAACCTCAGTTCAAAATGCGTCTTGATTACTTCTTTTACTCCTTGCACGTCACAAATCCATTGACCATTCTCCCATACTCCCACAATTGCACTCCTGCCTCTATTACCATTCAGTTTTCTGTGAAAATATGAAGTGTTTGCATCACCCTTTCTGATCCACAATTCCCTGGACTTCTGTTTGCAGTTAGTTGCTTCCATTTCTTCCAATTGTCTGATCTGGTCTTTCAGTTCATAAAGTACACTGGTTTGTGGTTGCCAGTTGACCTGTAACTCAGCTTGTTCCTCTATAAGATTCCATGTGTTTCTCAAATCAATCAGCTTTTGATCAGCAGCCTTGCGTTTGATACAGTTCCATTCTTTGATATCATTTCGCAGCCTTTTCACCTTTTCTTTCACTATGTAGCTTTGGGTTCCCATAAGCCCTTCTTTTTCCCATGACTCTTTTATCAACTCCTCGTATCCTTCCACTTTTATCCAACTATCCAGTACCCTTGATGGTTTCGGTCCCCAGTCCAATATTGCCTTTGTCAACTTGACAGGAATGTGATCAGAGTCTTGTTTATCCAGGCCTGTTTGAGTCCAAATTTCTCCATCACCCAACCATACATCATTAGGTAGTATCCTGTCAATACGGCTCATGGCTTTCAATGATGTGAGATGCCATGTGAATTTCCTTCTTGCCATTGGGAGGTTACTCAGCTTCATATCCTCCACAAATTTCTTGAATAACCTTATCTCTCTGTTGTAACTCATGTTCCCTGTTCCTTTTCGTTCACTTCTGTGCAGAATTGCATTGAAATCTCCCATCACTATCCATTTTTCATTCTCTTTCCCTCGATATTTTTCTTTTATGAACTCCCACTGTTCACATTTTTGTTCCAATTCTGCATGGCCGTGTATATTTACAATATTGCATGCCATCTCATCTCCTTCAATCTTTCCAACTATTCCAAGTACTCCTTCATGATTCCACATACCTTGCTTCTGGAATTTTGATTTATTCCATATACACACTTGTCCACCAGACTGTCCCTGTGCACCTGTATAAACCCAGTCCATATCCTCATTGTACCACAGACTTTTTGCAGTTATTTCATCTATGACAACCTTTTTTGTTTCTTGGATGGATACAAAATCTATCATGTTTTCTTGCATCAGTTCTCTTATCCTTCTTCTCCTTCTATAACCACCTATGCCTCTTGCATTGTAAGTGATTAGATGCATCGTGTCTCTCTTTGTTCTTTTTTTTTTGTTTCCTCCTCTCCTTTGGTGTTTTCTCCCCTCCTTTTTTGATCTCTTTTGTATCACAGATGCACTGCCAATTCAGATCCTCCTGGTTGTTGAACTTTTTGCTCAGATTTCTCCAGATTAATGAATTTCTCAATTGTGTCTCCTTCGCTTATTTTGTGTGTGACACCTAGAGCCTTTCCCATCTCAAGAGTGTTTTGTGCCTCTTCTTTCAAATTTCTCGTGTTTGATGCCATGATGTTACTATCTGAGATTGAAAATTCTTTGACCATTATGTCTGCTTCAGCCTTCATTTCTTTTGGTCTCTCTTTCATGATTGCTTTTTTCCTCTCCTTTTTATTTGCTGCTGATGCTTCCATTGCTGCATCCCAATTTTTCCTCATCTCCCTATTTTTTTGACGTTGTTTCGTTCCTTTCTTGCTTTTCCTCACTGTTTTTCGTTTGCTTTCAGGTTCCATTAATGATGATTCTCCTTCTTTATCATCCCCTTGGGTTTCAGGTATCACTCCAGACTCTATCTCTCTTTGAAATTCTGTTTTTCCATTCATCAGGATTTCCATTATTTCTCCTTGTACTTGAAGCTCTATTTCATGATCACTTCCTTCCTTGTTATCCAACTTAGTGTCCCTGGTGTTTTCCAGATTTTTAATTCTCTCATTCATAGATCTTTCCTGTTCCTCATTTGCTACTGATGTTCCTTTGTTTCTTCACAGTGCCATCTCCTTATCCTCATTCTCTATGTCTGTGATTTCATTCCTGGTTTCCTCATTCTCTATGTTCCTTTCTTCTCCTGCACTTAATGGGCGAATTTGATCATATGAATAATTTGTGCACCTCTTTTCCACTCGGCGACTGTATAGCCGCTTGACGCTTCGATCAGCCATGTTCCATAATCTTCGTTGTACCATGGTTGTGGTCTCCCACGCCGATGTTTGAATTTGGCAGAATTGCTTCTGGTTTCGCAAATACCACAGTGTGCAAATTGTTTCGATCCACACCGCTTTCCATAGTGGTTCGTCGGCTTTGAGTTCAATCTGGGTGAGGTGAGCTTCCGAATTCGACCATGGATTCACTGGTAAGGTAAGTTCCTTGCCCATGTTCCATAATTGACTATCCTTCCATAATTGCATGGCATAGTCACATTCAAATAGGAGGTGATGGGTTGATTCAATTTGTTGCGAGCAGTTTGGAGGCAATATCGTTCCCCACATCCTCTCCTCTGATGATTAAGTTCTCTTTTGTAGTTAGTCTGCCCTAAGCGGTGTTTCAACCCGTGTTCGATAAAGCGATAGGCGGATACGGCTTTTAAGTGGCCTAAGCAGTAATTCGGACAAGGCGAAGGGCAACATACTAGCCCTTAGGCACGACCTACCTCTCGAACAGAGGTTTCGACATTGAGAACTTGGTCCAGATCTTTGCTATGTACGCCTTCTGAGTCGTTCTCAAGCCTGTTATTCTTCTGATTTCTTGATATGCTGATCTCTTAGTCCATTGCTGTCGCTCATTTTCCTGTCATATCCATGTGTCTTCCTGGTTTTGAGTGCATGTATGTAGCTTCAATTAGTAGATTCTGCATCTCGTCTACTAGAGATAGTAGTCATTGGTTGTGAGAGTTCTAGATTCAGGCCAATTCCTCACAATCATTGTGGTATTAGCCTGGATGTTTGCTTTTGCATAATCATGATGAACTTATCATTTGCTGCCAGAAGGAGGATATATTTTGTATAAAGGAATCCTTACAAATTGTGAAAAAAATGTTGTGATACTGCAGTTTATTTCTAAAATTGAGCGTTATGCAAAATTTTTACTTTTCACGGTTGTTTGTTATTTCAATGGGCCTCAAATTTTTTTTAAAAAATGTGAACAACCAAGATAGCTTATTGAGAATTTGGTGAAATCCAAATTAATAATTATCGAATTCAAACTCTGAGCACTTAACCGTTTAATCCAGATGATCATTTTGACTTTTGGTTGGGTGCGGACTCTTAAATTAGTACTCTCATATACTAGGGAAAAACGAGATCATTTTTTCATTTACCTACCCAAAAATTAATGAATACATGAACACATTTTTAATTTAGATATGTTGTTACACACGCATGCCATAATTACTCACATCAATGGGAAGGAAATGCTTGAATGTCAAGACAGGATGGGCCGAGACATGACTGTATGAGTGTCGCTCAGCTGACTCTCCCATAATGGCAAACGACGGTTTGAAGTTTGAAGACGAAGCTGAACTTGCTAATCGCGAATGATACCAACACCTAGTTGGGAAACTTTTCTACTTATCCCACACTAGATCAGACATTGCTTATTATGTTAATGTTATTAGTCAGTTCATGTATAGACGGCATAAGAATCATATGGATGTTATGTGTATTATATGGTATCTCAATGATTCACCTGACACTGACATCATTTGTAGCAAGAACAATCAGGTTCGTATTGAAGCCTATACTGATGCAGAATGGGTCGGAAACTCATTCGACTTCTGGGTACTTCACACTAGTGGGAGATTACCTAGTTATGTGGAGGAGTAAGGAGCGGAAGATAATTGTCTTGTCAAGACGAAGCAAAATTCCGAGGAATATCTAGAGGTACTATGACTCAACAAATTGATGACTTAGTTGGGCTTTCTTTTAACACAAGCATGATCCCTAATGTGTGATAATCAAGCATCATTCCATATATCTAAAAATCCAGCACAATTGAACCAAACATGTTGAGGTTGATCGACATTTTATTAAGCAGAAACTGGAGGGTGGAATTTTTTTGCTTCCCTATGTGAGAACGGGCAGACATACTCATCAAGGCAGTAACAGGTAGTCACGTCACAAAATCCATAGTAATATGTTCCCACTTCCATTGGGGTATCTCCAAGGACTGTAGCATTCCTGTCAGTTGTTGATGCTCGAACTTCACCCGTTGACAAGTCATATATCTTGCCACAAATTCCCCCACTTCACGCTTCATATACGGCCACCAATACGCAGCCTTTAGATCATGATCCATCTTGGTGACACCCGGGTGCACGCTGAGGCACGAATTATGCACTTTGCCCAGAATATCCCTCTTCAACTCCCCGTCCTCGGGTATCCATGTCCTCCCAAACTTCATTACACAACCGTCGAAAGAAACCCGTAGCCCGAAGCCATTCCCTTCGATCGCTTTCAAAGCCTTTTGAATAACACTGTTTTTTGTTGAGCTTCTTGAATCCCTAGAATAATATCAAAGTCCTGAATATCCAACACCGTGAGGTTCGACAAAAATGTCTTTCCCCCATTAGGATAGGGCAATCATTTACTCCCCTGGTAGCCATCGCAGTCTTAGTCTCCTCGAGCGGGGAGGACACTAAACAATATCTGGACAACGAAACGGTGCCCATTCCGACTCATCCCATGAACCGATCAGCTATAAAGGAGTGAGATGCCCCGCTATCGAATAAAGCATAAGCCATTTGGCCTAAGACACTTAAACGCTCTGACAAGTAATCAAGTTTTTCACATAGCACACAATTACAAGCAATCGTTTATACAAGAACATTTGTAATTGCAAGTAGGTTAAGAGCAGCTATGTAGTATTGCCCGTGAGCCATAGCTGTAATAAGTCCTGTGATATGAATGAATGAACAATACCTTGATGCATGTATAGGAGGAAATGTTCACTAGTGAGGTAAGAGACCCTGCCTTGAGCCTTCCTTCCAAAACTGTTCTAGTTTCTACTCTGTTCGGGTTTGTACTGAATCTGGAGGTCATATTTGGTTTGTGTGCAAGTGACAGCATCATGCTTGATTTGTGCTCGGATAGTGTAGTCTTAGTTTAGTTTAATTCCTATTTTAAGTAGATAATCCACCACAAATTGATTTGGTTACTCTAAAGTGTGTGTAAGAACTAAATGTGTTGAGGTCCTACTCTCTTGGGAGATGACCCTTGCTTGCCGAGGTTTTATTACTTGAATGACTACGTATGCTTGCGTATTTACGTGACACATATTTGTCCCATCAGTGGGGAGGGAGCCAATGGCTCTCCCCTTGCTCTAGTAGCCAGAATCGCTACTGGGAGTATAGTAGGGTCAACCGAAGGAGCGAATCGTCGTTAGTCCCCGTGTCAGTGGGCGATAACTCCTCGGTGGTGGATCGAGTATGCATTCCTCTCCGGTTAGTCATAACCTGTGACAACAGAGATGATAACATCATATCATAATTCGTCGTGCGACCATTCATACTAATTTCAACGAAGTCTCGCCCGATTTGGTAACCCCTACTAGATTAGACCCTGAACCTCGCTCTGATACCAAATATAACGAACCCAATTCTCAACAATGAATAATGGGTCCGTTATGGCAGTGTGGGCTTGAGGCCCACACCCGAGCCCAGTCAACATATAAATATTTTAAACCTCCATGAAATATTTAAATTGAAGCGTCTTAATTACGTAAAGATCACAAACGTACTATGTCATAAAACATCCGATGGATTTTACATCAGTCAAATTATTACCCCCGTACATATAAGTGTAACCACACTACGACGATACATAAGATAATTTCTAAGCATATGAGTCCAGCATAAATCTAGTTTCCTCTAGGGTAAGTCTGCATCTGCAACAAATGATTTTTCACACAAAAAAAACCGTGAGCCAATGGCCCAGTAGGAATATCCAAGAATTTAAAACACATTTCATAAATTTTGCAACCAAAACACATAGCTTGAAATCTATGGCCCAATTTTAAGATAATACTTAACAGAAAAGTTTGGCCCATTTCTCTAAGTCCAAGTAAAATTTAAACCTTGCCCACCATCTTTCAAAACAGACCCTTTGGTCTAAGAACCTTGCAAAAACTCATGATTTGCAGTCCAAACATTTAACAACATTAGCATTTCACAAGAGACGCGTTCAGGTAACATGAAATTTCAACATATATCAGGGCAGAATAGAACTCAAGACCACATTCTGTTATCACTCCCGCACTGTCTAAGAATTCTCCAGCGAATCACGGGAGATTGGTTCGTCGGAAGCGCTTGGAAACAGTGAGGAAACGTCGACCACCAGCTCGCAGTCGGCATTCACCCCACTGCACCCGCCTACAATCTAGTTCTCCCCCTCCCGTTCTGCTGTTAATCTGGTCTTCTCCCAGGGCCGGTCCCGAGGACTTCCAACCGTGTAGCCACGATTCCAGTCACCCGGCCGCCGCAAGGAAAGACTACAATCTGTCTGATACAACTATTTCGCACCCCTCAGGCTGTCAGGCATAAACCGCAAATCTCAACTGTTAAGCCCACCATCCGAAATCTAAACAAAAGCAAACTGGAACACTACAGCAAGCGGCTGACCATTATTCGAAGCCTCCTAATAACAATCAGCGAAATATGAAATCGAATATAACTTGACCGTATCAAGAACTAAAAACGAACGCACTGCAATCATTCTAACTCTACACAAAGACACAACAACTTGTTCCAAATTAATAAAGCAGAACACTATCGTACGATGTCCATCAAAACATACACATAATATATCACAGTAGAGTAGACGGTTGCAACAATATTCAGCATATAACCTCAGGTTTCCAGGAGATACAGGAATAATTTTCCAATCCGATTTGAAAGTGAACAGCCCTTACAAAAACCCGGCGTACAGATTTAAAAACCTCACTAACCATCATAGTATAAGTCAAACCCATGAGCTCATCTCCCTTGGACACGAAATCAGAATTTTGTAACAGTTAGGAAAAAGAGTAAATAGACTAGTTTTCACATATCAGGGTATCTCTACGATCAACACGAACACTCAAATGTATCTCATAATCGATATTCCCAGAAATCAGAAGAACAGGACAACTCTAAACGCACACACCAATAAATCATAGAAGACAAATTTCAGATTTTATAAGCAATACACAACTTCGATTGTGTTTTTTTCAGATAAAGAACCCCAGATCTAGTTATCAAACTCGTTGGGGCCAACCAACGATCCGTCTGAGAATTTAACAAATAGAGTCAGCATCCCATACAACATTGCATTAGAATCTCAACACAGAAACACACTTCCGTGAATGCGGAATAGAGTTCGAAGCCAGCAAGCACCCGAAGGGGTAAACAGTTTGCACACAGTAGGATCTCCCTACCTATCCTTCTTCTCCAACCTTCCGGAAGCAGCTACAGATCTCACTCCTTTCTCCTCAATTTCGACGAAGATGACGTCATCATGGCATCAGCATGACGGAAGACGAGGAGACAGGTATTCATTTGAATACCTCGACAAGCTGAATAAAGGGAAGCAGAAGAAGACAAAGTGAAGCTTCTCGACTGATTCCCAACTGAAAGTCCAAAAAATATGACGTCAGTGCTTACCTCACCTCCCGGATGATGCGAGCGATGACGCAAACTCCACTTTGGATTTAAAAATCCCAACAGATGTTGTACTAATTGTGGGATTCTTTGCCTATAAATAGGTCATGAGTAGTGGCAAAAATACTACGCCGAAAACACTTGAACAACTCTCCCACTCCTCCACTACAACATCCACCAGCTTCCTTTTGTATATTGTCTTGTAGTTTGGAAGAAGGCTTCAAAGCCATTGTAAGGAGGCTTTGGCCAAAATTATGTAAGCCCTTATATTGTATTGCTTTTTCTTTTGTTTTATTTAAGTTTGATTGTATGAAAACCCAGACTTATAGTGTGAAGGTTTGAAAATTAAAAATAAAATTGTAACAAAGAAAAAGTAAAGTGGTATCAGGGGAGAAAATCCTTAAAGATATTGATAGATCCTAAAGATCTAAAAAACAACTAAGTTTGTTTCATTTTGAAAGTGGTTTGAAACCCAAGTCGCATTTCGCTGAGCCGTAAGTCCCGTTAAGGCAGGAGGCCATTGGGCTGATTGCGATTTAATCGTTGACAGTGATAACCACCGGAAAAATGAACCTACTTTTTGGTTCTAGATCTAAGAGATCTGATAGATCTGAGAATCCTACAGATGTAGCACGAACTGAAAGTTCAACATTAAATCAAGAAATAATTATCTCAAGAGACTTTGAAGGAAATCTTCAAAAATGGAAACTTCCAAAATACAAACCTAATCAGGTTTATGAAACAGATTCTTTTAATTTCAGATCTGATTATATAATCAAGACTGTTGAGAAAAGAATATCCATTAAACAGGGAGATGAAACAATTTATATGCTTTCTAAAAAAATTAATTGAAGAGCATAAGAAAAAATATAGTTACTTACATATTGGGTTAATCCAAGTAGGACTACAACCGCTAACAAGGCAAGACTTAAACGTAGCAGCACTTATTATAGTCAGAGATAAAAGACATAATAAGTTTAGTTATTCTTTATTAGGAGTAGTAGAAACATCGTTAAGTGAGGGTACAGGACATTTTAAATGTTTTCCTAATTTTGCAATAGGAATTCATGATAAAAATGTTTTGGATGCGTTGGTGTTAAATATCAAAACACATGGATATGACATGCCCGAAGAAACAAGTCATGTCTCATTAATATATCAAATTCATTACAAAGTGATGAACACAATTCTTCCAAAATTAAAAATAAATCCAGAACTTTTAAGTGAGAAGAAGGGAGAAACAACTTTGTTTATAACAGATATAAAAAGTAATGTAATTGTTCCAAAAACAGTAGTTTGTGATCTAGTACAACTTCCTGAAGTTTGGAAACTAGAAGGTATAACTAATACAGAACCTGAAGAATTAAGGGAACAAGATCAGATTATACAACACCCAGATGGTAATGTAAAGATTATTTTCTCTAGTAATCGAAAATTTAAATTAGATTTTAAAATACCATTAAGGTCGATGTCATCAAGGTCGTCAACCTCTGAGGTACCAAACTCTGAAAAAGAATTTTCAAATGAAATTTTTGGAACAAGAAGAACTAAAGAACAGGTTAGTCAACCAAGATATAAGGTAGACATACCAGAAAATAGTAGATGTAATACCTCACCTACAGCTTCGGATATGGGTTATGTAATTAATACAATAACCTTGGAACAAGATAATTTAGATATCCCAGATGCAATCAGAAAATCGTGGGACAAGAAGAGTAATCAAACTATGAAAAAATGGTTTTTGAGTTATTATTCTCCGACCCGACAACGATGGTATATAAACCAATATATGGAAGATAAAAATAAAACTCTTACCTTTTTCAAATGGATTAAAGTCAGATGGGAAAGTAAAGGAAAAGAGTTTCCAGATTTTAAAAATCAAAACTTTGTAAACTTTATTGAAGATGCATATAAAGAATACAAAGAAGGGAATGGAAAAACCTTTAGGCCTATCCATCCACCTGAAACTTGATTACAATCACAATATACAAAAGGAAGGTGGTGGATGTTGTAGTGGAGGAGTGGGAGAGTTGTTCAAGCATTTTTCGGCGTAGTGTTTTTGCCACTAGCCATGACCTATTTATAGGCCAGGAATCCCACCATTATTACATCTTTTGGGATTTTTAAATCAAAAGTGGAGTTTGCGTCATCGTCCGCATCATCCGGGAGGTGAGGTAAGTGTTAAACCCTATAATCAACCATGTGGGACAGTTATATGATCAAACCCAAGCAAACATAGATCATTCAGTTGAGAAGTTTTGATGGAAATCAACAACAAATCTGATCACATAGGTTTATTACTTCTCTCTCCAGGTAGGCCTCGTTCATTGATTCACCAGCGCCATGTGCTTTGGCCTGAACAACCCAACCCATCATTACGCCAAAAACAAAAAACGTAATTGACACATATTAACTTAGCTGCAACATCCTGTAACTTCTTTTTTTTTGAATACATGGGAGGCCAAATGCCAATCTATCCGTTCAAACAATAGATAAAGTTACCTAAGAAAGCAACAAAACTGTAAATTCATGGTGGTTCATAGGGAAATGCTCGAGAGTGCCCCGTGCTGATTGGTAAGATGTTGCTGTGGCCAGCGCCAGTGGCCAGGAGATTGGACTGGGCCTGAGAGATGAGAAGCATCAGCGAGTTAGCTCCGGTATCTAGTAACTGTTCCACCGGGATGCTCACTCGTGACGAGCAAGGAATAGTCATGTCCAGAGCTGCCTCCGTGAGAAATAGGTTGAGATGTCTAGGACGAAGTGAAAGACCTGCTTTGGCCAGATGATCAGCCTCAGAGTTGAATGTTCTGCTGATATGTCTGCATGCCAGGGAGCTGCATAACTCTATTTTGTCCCTGATTAGTGAACACAGGCTTTTGTAAGTTAGGCAGTCGCTGGTTTCCTCCAGCATTCCAATAGCTGATGTAGTGTCCGAAAAGAATTGCACATTTCCTTGGTTGAACACGCATGCCAGGGCCGCTCCATAGTATAGTGCCCAAAGTTCTGCACATTCGACCGAACATATTCCTAGACAAAGGTTAAAGCCAAGTAACCAGGACCCCGTATTGTTCCTTACAACCCCACCACACGCTGTTGCTCTAGAGGTTCGGCATACAGCGCCATTTACCAAGAAATTCACCACCGAGTTGTTGGCCAGGTCCGGTATGGTTGATGTTGCCCTCTTGTTGGAAGCTCGGGCCTTTTCTTGCAGAAGAACCCTGAAGTTTTCGTGACAGTGTGCTTGAATAGAGAAGCTTAAGCTGGTGCTAGAAGTAGTTCTTCCCTGGAAAATCTCTTCATTTCGCGATGTCCAGAGTTTCCAGCAGGTGGAGGCGAAGAGGCAGCGCCATTCCTACAAATGCTTAACTGGTGAAATGTTATTCGAAATCTAGACAGTAAGACTTGTAGTGCTAAAAAAAGGATGAGGTAACGATGAATTAAGAGAAAGCCACACTTCCCTGCTTCTGGTACAATCTCGCAGAATGTGGAGAACTGTTTCATTTGCTGGGCATCTATGGCAATCTGGTGCAAATGTTAGGCCCCTTTGATAGCGTAGACTGTTTGTCCATAATGCTCCATGGAAAACTCTCCAAATAAAAACTTTGATATTTTCCGGGGTCAGTAAAGACCATATCCATTCCCATTTTATGTCCGGTAAGAAGCATTCTAGAGAGGTGAACAGCTCCTTAGCAGAACTGCAAGTGAATCTTCGGTTCGGGGAGCACCCCCATGCTCTGCAGTCCGGTCCAGCTGCTGGCTAAGGGGCTGGCAGAGTGAGGATCGCATCAACTATAGCCATAGGGAGCCAGCCAATCAGCTTCCTTTCATCCCATTTACCAGTTGGAGTAAAGAAACTTGACACCTTGTAACGTAAGTCTTGGGGTGAGAGTGGCTTCAAGGCTTGGGGCAGAAGAGGTTGAGCGAAGGGGAAACATATCTCGGTCCAGAAACTGATCCAATTACCGTCTCCGAGCACCCATCTTGTGTTCTGTTCCACCATTTCAGAATAGCGGCATAACTGTCTCCATAAACAAGATCCATTGGCCCTGCTGTGAGTTGTGGGTGCAGGCAGTATGGACGTGTTATATTTGGCACGGAACATCCTTACCCACATTTTTTCGTGGGATACCAAGAACTCCCAAGCGAGCTTTAGCATAAACGCCTGATTCGCCTGTCTAGAGCTCATAAGTCCTAAAACCCCCTGATCCTTCTTCATACATATCTTCTTCCAAGCTACCAGAGGCTGTTTAGGGTGGTCCAAAGGCCCGCCCCATACGAAATCTCGCACAACTTTGTCTATATCATCACATGTAGCCAGAGGGAGAGCAGCTGATTGCATGGGGTAAGTGGGGATTGAGCTGAGGACAGATTTGCTTAATACCAGACGGCCTGCCATCGATATGCATCTTGCATTCCATCGATGAACCTTTTTGTGCATTTTTGTCGGGTAAGAAACATAGGTGTCCTTTGTAATCCGTCCTCGAATTAAGGGAACTCCCAGATAGGTACCAAGTTCATCTACTCTCATGATCCCTAGTGTATCCTCAATATCCTTCGAAGCTTCAAGTGATGTGTTTGAGGATAAACAGAATACAGACTTTTGCTGGTTGATTGTTTGGCCCGAGTGCAGAGTAAATATGCGAAGCACTTCCTTGATAACAGATGCTTGGAGGGGTGTTGCTTCAGCGAATAGGATTAAATCATCCGCAAACATAAGGTGAGAAAGTTTGAATTTCTGGCGTCCAAATGTAAGTGGTTTCCATAGCTTCGCTTCCACGGCTGCAGTGATCAGATGCCCAAGTCTTTCCATGTAGAGAACAAATAGGTATAGAGAGATTGGGTCCCCTTGGCGCACCCCCTTCTTAGGGCAAAAAACTGGACCTCTCAAGCCTTCCCAGAGAACTTGAGTCGAGCTTGAACTAAGGGATGAACCGATGACCTTTGAAAGGTTAACAGGAATTCCAACCTCCTTTAATGTATCATCGATAAACCTCCAATCCATCTTGTCAAATGCTTTTGCGAGATCAATTTTGATAGTCATGAAACATTTGTTCCCTTTGCACCTTCTCATAGTGTGCAATGCTTCTTGAGCCACTATTATGTTCTCCACGATGTTGTGACCTCTGATTAAACTTGACTGGTTGTGTGAGATCATAGAGGAAAGAATCACGCTTAGTCTGTTGGCTATGACTTTCGTAATAACCTTGACATTGATGTTGATGAGGCTAATCGGTCTGAAATGATCAAAATTCTCTGGGTTTGTGATTTTCGGAAGAAGATATATCATCCCCTTATTTGCCTCTGGAGAAATATTGCCAGTAGAGAAAGCCTGATGAACAAACTGCAGCAGAGAGGATGAAATGCAATCCCAGTTGTTTTGGTAGAAGCCCGCCGAAAACCTATCCGGTCCTGCTGCCTTATTCGGATTCATCTCCATTAGCGCCTATTTAATCTCACCATCTTCTATCGGTTTAGACAGATGAATTATTTGCCTTTGAGTTAGAGGAGGATAGCAGTTTCTAAGAGGAAAACCAGGTAGAGGCCCTGACCCAGATGACAAAGTCGCACCATAAGTATCCTCAAAGTACTTTGTGACTTCTTCCACCAAAATGCTAGGCTCCGAACACCAGTAACCACTCTCAATCTGAATGCATTTGGCTCGGACCTTGGACCTTTTCTCTTTATGTAGACGGTGAAAAAACTTCGAATTTTTATCCCCAAATAGTACCCACTTTCCTCTTGCTGCCTGTCTATCCAGAAGTTCCTCCCTAGTCAAAATATTTTCTAGCTCACACCTCAAGTCATGTTCCGCTTCGTTAGGTAAGCTGTGCATTTCTCATCCCATCCTGTAACTTCTTTGCCTCCCCAGTTTGCTTCTTGACTCTTAAAACTGTCCGACACAAAAAAGATCGGAAAAAGTGTGTAAAAATAGGGGAATCGATCAGAAATCCATGTCATACATTAGCCTGGAATCCTTAAATGCGAAAGTGCTGAGAAGGAACGGTTCAATAAAGGAATTGGAAAGAATTTAAGAGGCGACAGTCTGATTCGGGATGGAGGCGTCGATTAAGAACACGCGCAGCAAGAAAAACAGCAACGCGAGGAAGGCACAGTCAGGAAACGAAACAAATCTCAGTAGAATGGGCAGGACGGGCGCTGGGACGACGGAGCAACTGGATGAGCAGGTTCGGCGTGGAGGCGTGACCTTGAGAGCAAATGCGGCCGGTGAAATGGGAAGAGAAAAGTGAGAGAGGAGAGCAAATGCGGCCGGTGAAATGGGAAAAGAAAAGTGAGGGATGGCGCGGAAAAGAAAAGTGAGGGATGGCGCGTGTGATGCGCAGTTGCCAACAGGTGATAGGTCGAACACAAAATGATTTGTCAAAAAAACGGCATTAAAAATATGGATGTGTGAGTGATTGGTGATGTCGTTTAGTGTGTTGTTTTTTTTATGAAAAATGTTATTTGTACACACTTCAATGATACTATTTGTTAACATTATTATTTGTCAACAATCTCAACCACAAATAAAATAAAAGAATTAAATATAAGTAACAAAATTTGTAGTTGTGATGTTTGCCACATCACAATTGTCAATAAATAATGTCAAATAAGTGTGTATGAGTAGCGGATTTATAAGGATAAGGATTTAGTTTAGGTCCTGCAAGGCCCATTAATATAACTATGGTTTTTATTAACGAAGTCTATCACTTATCAAAAAAAAAAAATCAGGCCAACTAAGAATACACATGTTTCCTGTGCCTTTTGGTAAATTC
>JAOYMZ010035557.1:0-15932 GCA_025802335.1 Pinguicula primuliflora | reverse complement strand
TGTCACGTAGTCAATATCCTTCATATATTGCAGCCCACTCTCTTCCCTCGAAGGTATCAGGATAGGATAAAGAATGCTCTGTGGAAGACAATCGAAAATGAGTATTAAATATTGCACCGTACACAGACACGTATAGTCGAGAATCCCAAATGGCTTGTTGGATCACGTACACGACCATCATGCATGGCCCCGTATATGCTGTACGGGTTCATCCCGGCATATAGGTTGCACCCGTATAGAGTATAGTCGAGAATTTTGAATGGCTTGTCGGATCACGTATGCGAGCATCGTGCATGGCCCCGTATACGCGGTATGAGTTCATCCCAGCATACGGGTTGCACCCGTATAGAGTATAGTCGAGAATCCCGAATGGGTTGTCGGATCCTATACACGAGCATCATGCAAGATAACGTATACACGCAGACCGAGTGCATGGCTTGTATCTCGGCATACGTGATATACCGATCTGCGTTAGTCGAGAATTTCGAATGTCCTGTCGAAAAAAATCAATGAGATTCCTTACCCTTCTCTCCCTGTGGAAAACATCAATGATTTGTTCCTGACTGGCCATCGCATAACAACACTTCCAGCTCAGGCATCTAGGAAACCTCATCGTGCTTCCATCAACACGCTGGTCACACAACCTCCTAAGCTTGAAAATTGCCTCCAATGCCCAAATCTGTTTAAATGGAGCGTACATACATCTTAGGTAAATATTCGTGTTAATAAAACATACACATGAGAACATACATTAATGAAAAACCACTTACATGTAAAGCGAATTGGAAACCTGTCAGGGTGTAGGTCTCTTTATCGACTGCTTGAAGTTCTTTCCCATCCTTCTCTTTGACGATTTGTTTTTAGTACTTTGTATCGAGAGTTTTTTGTACCACAATCTTTGTTATCTCTGCGTAAGACTTACTGCTTCATGGATAGGCATTGAACGCTGTCAAATCATTGACAATGCTCAGAGTAAGACCATCGACGTTTTTCTTATAATCACCTGCTAGGATCACACCCTCTATTAGGTATAACAGGGAGATCTTAATCCTATCCTAAGAGAGCTGCTCATCGGTATCCTCAGTAGACATTTCGTCCATCACATTATCCTCAGTATACCTCTGTATTACTAGTATCCTCTGTATTACTGTTATCCTCAATTTGGTTCTTCTCCTTTGCCTTATTTGTCACCGTATCCCACGAGTTTTTATGTTTTTGAAAGGTGATGTCGTATCACTTCCTGGAAAGTACTTGTCTCGTATACGATTATCACTCATCGAAGGATCCGTCACTGGCGCTTTTGAGTAGTTTAACCCAGTTACCATGGCAAACTCCTTTATACCAAATCGGATTGATTTTCCCTCTACGAGAAACCACAACTCTAACCGTTTATGAGTTTTGATTCACCTGAGCAGTAATAAATGGGCAAGCTGAATGGAAAATGTTTTCCTTTGGGACGTCAAAGAGCTATCCAAATCAAGGATATGATCCAAACATGTGCTTTGGATTTGGTCAAGTTCTCGTTTATTCAGCCGCTTCTTTATCTCCCCTATAATCTGCAATGATTGGCGCACCATCACCTTATCAGGAACTCCGTGTGTGCTCTATCGTACACCTCTGCTGGTAGGTATATGGGAAAGCCTACCAGTTAAGGTGCATCAATCGGTATGCGCACCAGTGTATAAAATGTAGACAATAATCAAACAAAACTTAAAATTCAAAAGAAGGGAGTCGTTCTCAAAGTGCCAGAGTCGGGTAAGTCATTTATTATAATACAAATCGCAACGAACAACATGCAACGTACCCGAAGATTTGGTGATGGGGAACACCGTGCAATGTATCTACTTGAGTCATCACCCTCATTCAAATCCCTGGCCTGCGATGTTTCTGGTTCGACCATCATTCTTGCTGCCTGAAACTCTGATGGATCGTTCATCATTCTTCCCGTCTGCAGTGGTGAAGTTGGTTGGGTCTGCCGCGTGTGCGTCGGAAGGATTTCCTTTACGATACTAATAATTGTTCGATTCAAGTCCATGTGCATATTTGAGAAATTCTCGAACAACATGTTGAAGAATTACAGTCAAGTTTTCGATTGAAGGGTTATGGATTTTTTAATTTTCAGAGGGTTTTTGATGAGTTAATGGAAAGTCTTCCGATAATTGACTTGTTTAGAAGGAATTAATACGGTTTAGTATTTTATTTTATTTTATTTTATTTTATTTTATTTTAATGTCACTTTAATGTCATCACTTATCAACTATTCCACAGAAGAGAGAGCTGCAATTTTCTCTAGTCTTGAGTAGTTGGAATTGGACGAAGTATACATGGAACTTTCCGTAGCTTCGAAGTGTTTCATCCATTGGATTCCTCTCGGTTCTTTGTACTGTTACCCTTCTACTGTAGTCATACATGGTCGGACTGATGCACGGTGTAAATTCTTGAATCTCACTCACTTATCAGCAAAAGGGTTGAAGCTTGAATCACGCAGTTGTCGGAGACACCCATATGCTGCCAAAAGACGCAGAATTGAGTGCTGCAAAGATTTTTCAAATTCGGTTTCTCATGAAATGGATGCAGAAGTGGATTCGGCTCAGCAGTTGTTCGAGGTGGGTTCATCTCAAATTTACTGCATTTTAATTTTCAGCTGCACGGAAACAAAATGGTCTGGTTTAGTTAATTGAGAAGAAAATATACTCTGGTGATTCAAATTTGAAGCTGAGGAATCTTAAAGACAAGCTGAACTAGTATAAACTTTTGCTATATAAGTACTACTTGTTGGTGTTGAATGAAGTTTGTTTCATAGTTGAGACGTTTGCTTCTGAAAGATGAAATGTAAAGATCAAATAAGTATTTAAGTTATATGCTACACTAGCAAGATGTAATCCATTGAGAGTGCAGAATTACACGTTGTGACTTGTGAGTAGCTGTAGGATAATTGGAAATCAAGAAATTGTTTAAATTTGTTTATTTGAGACTGCTAGTTTGATTGAGGAACGAAGATTGCTGCCATCTCATTAGGTGATTGTTACGCGGAGCAGCATTATCCTTACTTTCTAACATTATATTTTATGGTCTTTTCCGTGTTAAGCAGTTAGTGTTTATTTTTTCTACATATGATTCAATTCAAGTATATGACTATAATCTTTACTTTCACCAGTTGTAGGTAAATTTAGCGTTTCTTTTACACTATATGGATATTGTCTGCTTCTTTATGTCTTAAAAAAAATAATGACGGATTACTGGTCACATGATGTAAATTGATGGTGGTGATTGCCAGAGGTTGAAGGAGGCTGAGAGAGAACGAATAAGTGGGTTAGAGGAATTTCAAAGAAAGGCGAATATTCAGTTAGAAAGGCAACTGATGATGGCTTCAGAGTGGAGCAGGGCTCTTTTGACCAGGAAGGGAAAACTTAAAGGAACTGAATGGGATCCAGAGAGTTCGCATTGCATAGACTACAGTGACTTCAAGAGACTTCTAGATTTAAATAATGTCCAATTCATGGAGTATTCCAATTATGGGCAGACGGTTTCAGGTTTATCATTGTTGCTTTGCATTATATGCTTGTTTCATACATTTTGGAAAAGAAATGCTTAAAGTTTTTAATTTATTTTTGCTGGGATGGTATTCCAATTTTATGTTTTCATTAACAGACACTACCTTAAAATGGTTAATGTAACCGTAGAATATGTTTGTGAGTTCGTCACTAGTTTTGATCAGCACTTAGTTCTACATGAAGTTGAGGTTGTGAATGACTAATCCAGCTGATGATACATTTCCTGTGGTTACTCAGTGATTCTGCCACATTATAAAGAAGAGACAACTGAAAGCTCAGAGGGTAACAATATCAAGGAAATTGTTTATCGTCGGCATGTGGTTGACCGTATGCCCATTGATGGCTGGAATGATGTCTGGCGGAAGTTGCATCAACAGCTTGTAAATGTTGATGTCTTGGATGTGAATACAATTCCTGGAGAATTCTATTCAACAATTGCCCCTGCTGTTGTGTGGTCCATGAGGCTCGCTCTTTCTGTTGCTTTATATGTTTGGATTGATAATTTGATGAGACCAATTTATTCCAAATTAATACCATGTGATCTTGGCACTATGCCCAAAATGAAGAGACTGCCGCCACTCAAGCGCCAGGCCCTTGGGTCATTAGGGATGAGTCGGTGCGTTAGTTTTAGTCTTTATGCAATTAACACTGGTCTAATTTTAGCCATTCTTGTTTTATACATCAAAATAGAAGCCTGCTGTCTGTGCTTTTCTTTCATCTCAAATAAGCTCAAGAGTAACAACTAATGGCTTTAATAAGTTGTGCGCATTTAGTAGGTGGGCAGACCCCAAGGTATGATTTTCTTTGAAAAGCTGTACGGAGGATTGACTAGTTGTTTACCTTTACCGTTTGCGGCCATGTTATGACGTTTCAATGTACAGATTTGAACTAGATATCCAAAATGCTAGACCTTTAGGTAGAAATGCATGTTCTAGTAATTACAAGGATATATTTGATGAGAGATACATTTATAATTGACTATTTGGTTATTATTCTTACCATTCACAAATTTGTCTTCTCTGATTTAGGTGATGCTTGAGATCCTTTTATATGTCTGATGTATAACTAAAAATATATTAATATCACAGAGTTTTGAATTGAATTTTTGTAGAATTTATGCACAGTTCTTAGGATTTTTATGCTTCAAAGGGTAGTGTAAAAAGATGAAATCGGTCCACCTATATGTTTTGTGGATTCTAGTCCGATTTTGTTCAGTTTTTTTGGCGCATTATGCTAGGGCAAAGTTCATATCAGCTGAAGAAAAAACAGGGGTTACCTTTGACGACTTTGCTGGCCAAGAATATATCAAGAGGGAGCTTCAGGAAATTGTTCAGATACTAAAAAATGACGAGGAGTTCCAAAACAAAGGTATATACTGCCCGAAAGGTGTGCTTCTTCATGGTCCACCAGGAACTGGGAAAACACTTCTTGCTAAGGCTATAGCTGGTGAAGCTGGGCTTCCATTTTTTGCTGCTAATGGCACTGATTTTGTAGAGGTGACGTTCCTAACGAGAGTTCTTCAATATTTGTTTCTCCTACTACCGTGGATTCATTTCTTATAGGACAATTTGGGTTAACAATATGGATATAATGGCATAACTAAAGGATAAAAAATACTTACAATGATTAGCCTCATAATGGAATCTTTACTACTGAATTTCATATTCCTATAATTAAGCATAAAATATAGTGGTCATCATCATGTAAGTAAGACCTTGTTTAGATTAGAGATGATGCATGCAATTCACCGATGAAATTACTGGATTGCCAATTTTTGAGTGACAACCAGCAATTTTTAAACTGCAAAACTAGCTAGTTTGGTGAAGCATATCTGCACTTCAGCTTAGATAATCCATGGAAAACTTTACAGTAGTGAATGGCCGAGCATCTGCTCAATATGGTGCTCACCACAGAAAGACGACATCTGACTATTAAATCTGTTTTTTGCGGATAAGCCAACTGTTAAAGCTATTAGGTATTACTAAAGGCAGTATTTAATAAGAGTCGGCTGCTGGTCAATGGAGGCAATGGAGTTGCAGGACCAGTCCCAAGTATCTCCCATAGCACTGATAGTATTTATGACATTAAAGTTTGTTTCTTAGTTTTTGGTTTTGGTTTTTCCCTTTGTTTCATAGTTACCGCAAGCATTATGAACTTTATTTATTTATTTCCTTGTTTAATTAGGAATCTGAGTAACACTGGATCAGGGAATCTAGTTAGATGATAATTCTTTGCTTAGGTGTTGTTAAGATCCAAATATTGAGACCGAGTGGTTGCACCTTCAAATATCTGTTTTGTTATATCTTGCTGTTGCTTTTGGATTTTGCAACCTATGGTCGCTTTCTTAGAACTCGACGAACTCGTTGAGGGGAGAAGAAACCTTGTTGTAAACTACCGGTAAACTATATGAAAGAAACCGTGTAACTTCATTCATACAAGCTACATGAGTCTTACAAGCTACCTTAAATGAGTAAACAAGGAAGGTTTAACAACGAAATAATAACTCCTAGACTTATGACATTTATGGTTGTCTATTCCCCATGATACTAGGCTCTTGTGTACGAACAGAGCCGTTCACGAACAACCCTAAACTATGATCGCGAGCAGCTCATGAAACTTAACAAATAGAGCTCAGAGCTTGTTCATTAAACTTAAAAAACAAAGATCGAACATGGCATGTTCAAGCTTGATCGTTAAACAACCCTACTCTTGTGTTTGACTTTGTTCATGACTTTAGTTTTGTGTAACCAACTTGTTACGTCTCATATAGACCATAGGATCTTTAAGGTGTCTTGGTGTAGCCGTAACATCACCATTCCCTTCACCAGAATGCTTGTCCTCAACCGTTAAAGTAGGATGGACTTGCGTTAGGTAGTCGACATCCTCCCTTGAGGCTTTAGCTGGGAAAAGGCTTGACCAGTGGATCAAGAGTTGCAGGTTTTCGAGGTGGAGACGGCTATACAGTTTAGCTTTCGGTGTTGGTTGAGGAAGTCGTATGTGCGTCATTAGCAGGGAAGGAGAGGCTGGAGTATTCCCTTAAAGGGTTTGAGTTTAGAGATATGAAACACCAAGTGAACCCGAGATTTTAGTGGCAATACAAAACGACGTCGCAAACTTGTTCGGTCACTTTAAAGGGCCCATAGAAGGCAGGTTTAAGTTTTTAGTATGTTTACTGTCAAAAGAGGTCTATTATCTATAATGCTGGAGCTTCAACTACACCCACGATCCAGGCTCAAAATGGACTTCACGGTGTTGACCATCACAACCTCATCAAGTTTTGTGTTGGTTAAAGTTACTCATGCAGCTCATGCCTCTATTTAAGGGTGACATCAACTGCTTCTACATGGCCATGCTCTGGTTATAGTAAAAGAGACGAGGAGGAGGTAACCATAAATGACCTCAAAAGGGGATGTGCAGAGGGCAAAATAAAAACTAGTGTTGTAACAATATTCGGTCTAGACGATCTAGTCTGTCCATCTCTTAGGATGGTCCCCAGAAAATAGCGGAGTTACATTTGAACTACACGATTCACGACTTCAGTTCGGCTGCCTGACGGAGGTGGTAGGCTTTGGTAAAGTTCAACGAAGTACCACTTAAATGAAATAATTATTTTCAAAAGGCAGTGGTGAAAGCTGGTCTCGATCCAAGACCATGGATTTTGACAATCCATGAAGATGAAAAACTTCTGTGAGAAATGCCTTGGCTACGGAAGTAACGGAGTAGGAGCAGTGTTTTAGAAAGTATCGGATGGTCCCTGGCGGTCAGGACTCGCCTAATGCTTAAGCGGTCTAGGCTAGCATTTGGGTAGGACGTAGGGCAACCACCCAGTACCTAGGCGTCCGCTATCTCCAACTGAGAGTAGAGGTGATTGAGGGGAATAAAATGGGTCATCTTTGAAAAATAATCCACCACAACCAACGAAACTGTTTTTTCGTGTGATTTCGGCAATCCATTCTCAAAATCAAGTTGGATATCAGACCATGCTTGGGCCGACACTAGTTGCGGTTGCAAAACAGCGGTTGCAAATGATCAACTTTATTCCTATGCCAGACAAGGCAAGCGGCTACAATTGCGTCTACCTGTTGGTTCATCTGATTCTAAAGGAAGTCAGCTTGAATGTGTTGCAAAATCTTCAAGCAACTATCATGATAACTATTGTGGATGGTTGTGATGATAGAATCAGTGAAATGTGAATGCTCTGGAATCTAGAGGCGACCTTTAAACCACAAAAGATCATGTTGCTAGGAGAATGGCGTGAACTCGGCCGTGGCTTTGACCTGTTACAGAGCGTGAATAGAAGGATCATGGAGTAAAGTGTCTTTAACGGGCTCCACTAGTGTTGTTTGTGGTCATAGAGCAGCCTATCAGAGGTTCATCCTCGTGGTGTGAGAGAGCATGAGCTACTAAATGTTTTTTTCTTACCTTATATTCCACCGAAAAAGAGTAGGCCATGAGTTTACTAAGCCAATGTAGCTAGGGGACCGTACGTACCTTTTATTCAAACAGATACTTCGGTTGTAGTGGTCCGTTTTTGTTAAAATATTATCCCACACAGATTTTTGAAAGAGTTAAAAACCAACTTATAAAGAAATGTATTGCTACAATCTATCGCCTTAGACTCAAGGTTTTAATGAGAGTAACTCACGTCTTCCTTATAAGTTGGCCACGCGTTCACCTTTGCACAAGTGATCTGAGCCTAAAGATTCGGGTCTATTTTCTAACATGGTATTGGAACAGGCGATCTAGGTTCGAGATTATTTCCGGAGAAGTCTGGAGTGAATTTGGCCCATGAGTCATAGCGAGTTTGACCCAAATTTGACATTATTTCATGAGTTTCGATGATTGTTTCGAGATCCTCGTAATTATTTTCGAGAAAGTCTCGAGTATTTACCCCATAATGGGGTGTGGCACAATTGGCATTATCCGTGTGCCACACACGCGCACCTGCGCACACGTGACACGAGCACAGAGAGGGAATCTATTTTCTAATAGTTATGGAAGTTTGGTCCATGAGTACGATTTCTAATGTTGTACTGTTTGGTCAGACCAATCAACTCCTTCTGGCCTGTAAGCCGAGGTATCGTTGCTCAGGTTTTCTACTAAAATAGGCGATAGGATGTCCCCGTTACCAAATCACTTATCTAATGCCGTTATTGGAAGCATCACACTCAATGAAGGGTTGGGTGAAGTCTGGCATGATGAGAATGAGCACACTTGCCATAGCTTCTTTGTGTGTGGAAGGTTTATTCCGTCTTGGACATCCACCTGAAAGAATTTTTCTTGAGCATGTTAGTTAAAAGGGCGGCAATATGACTGTAATTGTGCACGAAATGCCCGTAATAGCCCGTTAAGCCAAGAAAGGCTCGTAATCCATCGATATTAGCAGGCAAGGACCAAGACAACATGGAGGATATCTTCTCGGATCTGCTGCAACGCCCTGGGCTGAGATAATGTGGCTAGAGTATGTAATCTGGTCAACGGAAAACTCACATTTAACTTTCTTGGTGACAATGTGATGTTGCTGGATAAGGGCTAGTATGGTCCGAGATGCTCCAAATTGGTTGACCATGTCCTGCCGTAAATAAGTATATCATCAAAAAAATATCAAGATGAATCGATGAAGATATGGCTTAAAAATCGTGTTCATCAAAGATTGGTAAGTTGCAGGAGCATTGGTGAGTACGAAAGGCATAACCAAGTATTCAAAATGCACATAATGAGTTGAAAGGTTTCTAATGGAATGGAAGCCTCTGTTGTGCGCACTTGATGATAACTAGCTATAGGATCCAATTTTGAAAAATAACAAGCTCCACCTATTTACCTACCTAAGAAACAAACTCCGCCTAATTCTTCAATCAATTCTTCTACCAATGGAATATGAAATTTGTCTTTGATGGTGATCTCATTATGTGCCCTGTAATCCACACATAATCTCCAAGTGTCGTCCTGTTTGCAAAATAATGAGACAGGAGAGCTGAACAGAGATGTTGACCGGATCCAACCTTTGCTGAGCAACCCATGCATTGGTTTTCGGATTCCGACTTCTGTACGTGAGAGTAACAGTAAGGTCTGGAGTTGACGGGGTTAGCGCCGTTGCTGAGAACTATTTGATGATCACAAGAGCGAGCTAGGGGAATTCCTTTTAGGCTGAAAAACCATTCTGAACTCACAAAGGAGACTCTGCAACACTTCTGCTGTCTGGATATTTAACAAGGCCTGGCGCACAGACCTTTGTACACCTGTCAATGAGATGGTGTGGCCCTTCCACCCATAAGTCATCTGATGAATTCTGAAGTACCTTGTGATTGGACCTAAACTGTGCAGCCAGCTGGTACCTAAAATTGCACAAAAACCGGTTGGTGGAATAAGGTAGAAAGCGAAATGTAGTGTTACCCAGTAGTACTGCCAAGTTTGTCACATAGCCTGGACTGGTGAGATGAGATCCTCCCACAATGACTGATATCTGTGGTTGGAGTGGGGCCCCATTCGGATGCTAACTCAGTGTGCAAAAAGTTATGGCTACTGCCATTATCATGCAAGAGCAAAATCTCCTGGCGTGCTACTCGTCCCTGCTCTTTAATAGTACCTGAGGCACTCTGCCCAAAAATATCATATAGTGAAATTTGTGGCTGTCTTCTTTTGGTTATGCTTCCTCCTCATATCCTGCTTGTTCAATGCAGAACAGTTGTTTGCATACTTTTCATCGCACCTGTAACCTTGCATTGCATAATCTCCGTGGTCGTTAATCTGCGCTTTTCAGGAGGTTTAGAGAAATCCTTTCCTTGGTTCAAGTAGTGATTTGAACCTCTGTTGGACAGATGCTTGATGACTTTAATGGCGTTGGCGATAGCTTCTTCCGCCTTAGTCTGATATTCTCGGGCGAGATACATTATGTCGTGTTTGTTTGCAGGCTTTTGAAGATAGGCAATGATCCAAAGTTTTATAATAGACGGCTAGCTCTGTGTCGTCCCCTAGATTCAAAAGAGTCACAGAGAGCTCTGTCCATCTCTCTTTAATCCTTCTACGTTTCCAGTTTAATGCACTGCTGCCAGTTCAGCTAGGGGGTCAGAGACTCTAGTAGGTGCCTCTATCGGAACAATTTTCTTTCTATTCCGACAATTTACACAGCTGCTCCACCCGGTTGATTGGGACCAATTGTTGGGGAAGAAGATCCAATTGTTGAAGACAAATGGGTGAATTCTCCTTTTCTGCATTGTCTTTTCTTTTGGTAAATGCTTCAACAATTGTTGCTAGTTGTCATTGAAGAGATGGTGAATTAGACATGGTTTGCGATTGGTAATACACTCGTTGCTCTGATTCAAGTTTTCAAGATCCGGAGATTTGCCTTCATATATCTGTTCTATTGTATCTTACTGTTGCTTTCAGATTTTGCGACCTATTATTGCTGTTTGAGAACTCGATGAACTCATTGATGAACCCTGTTGTAAACTACTGGTAAACTATATGAAAGAAAATTTGGAACTTCATTCAGGACTTGAGTCGTACAAAGCGGCTACCTTAAATAGAGTAAACAAAGGAAGGTGAAACAACAAAATAATTGCTCTCAGACTTAAAGACATTTGCAACTTTCTCTTCCCCATGATGCTAGGTTCTCGTGTTTACCTTGTTCCCATGACTTGAGCCCTGTGTAGCCAACTTATTGCAAGACCATAGGGTCTTTTAGGTGTCTTCGGGGTGCCGTAACAGGTGTCTACTTGGTTAGATCGGATTTCTATGCCTGTTCCATTCAATCATCAATACAGAATAGCTCGTGGAAATCTCTAGAATAAGAAAAATACCCTGCAATTACATAAGTATAGCTGGACATCGAAATTTAAGCATTATACATAGAGGACGCTGAGTGTACATGCAACATTTTGAGCGTCTTGGGCAATGTTCTATTTTAAGCTTTAATCATAGGTCTAGCTGGTTCCTGAAATAAATTTATATTGCTCAAGTTTAAATTGGTCTTTCGGTTGTGCATGGTCGTCTTGTGTTTCACCATGGAAAATGGACAGGGAGAAGTTCTTCCTAATACTGGTATCCCATATGCCTTCTCTATCACCCCGCTCTTTGTTGATTAACTGTTTGCCATTTTGGACATTTTGTTTCGAGCTTTAAGGAATCATTATATCGTTATACCATGCTAATACTCTCTTGATGTGCAGATAAAATCCTTTGTTGTTATACTATATTTGCCTGTTGATGGAAGCATTCGTTCTTTGAAAATGTTCTTTAAGTTTACTACACATTTTGCCTATCTTGCAAGAAAATCATGGAATCAATAACAGCAAGTAAAAAATTGCTGTGGATAACTTTTGAGAAATGTGTTTTTAGTTGCTAATGGAAGCAACTAAATGGCTTCCATTTTGATTCAGATGTTTGTTGGTGTTGCTGCATCACGTGTGAAGCATCTTTTCGCTAGTGCCAGGTCTTTTGCCCCTTCTATAATATTCATTGATGAGATAGATGCCATCGGGAGCAAACGCGGTGGACCTGATATTGGTGGGGTATGAATACTTTACCCTTTGCTATTAGATTTTTTTACTCCCCTTACAGAATCTGACACACAGGATATGCAATACCAACTATATTCTTTAGGCTGTATATCGATAGAAGTCACTAAACCTTTTGTCATCTAACTGTCTAGGGGTTGGATGAAATTCTATGAGTTGACTTTTGGATAATTCTGATCATGTAATATGTTCTTATTAGAAAATAAATCCTGTTCAGAATATTTGAAATATGGCTAGTAATTTCAGCATATCATATATGATTATCAGTGCATCACCTCGTCCACATCAAACCATGAAGTCCTAATAAACATTGTTGCTGGTTACCGAAAGAATGAAAAGTTGCTTCTGCATAACTATTTCACTCAGTTTAGTCTGTGACTCTGCATATTTGCAAAATGCATCAGTTGTTACTCATGCTTGTGTTTCTTTAATTAATTGAATCTTTATCAACTATTAAGACACATATCTCTCTACCTTATTGCTTAACTAGGGTGGTGCTGAGAGGGAACAGGGACTGCTGCAAATTCTGACCGAAATGGATGGGTTTAAAGTATCAACATCGCAGGTGTCCAGTAAATCGATTTCTTTTTCTTTTAGCAATCAGCAATCAGTTGCAGAGCTGACTTGGAATGAATTTGTTATTTGTTTATCAGGTCTTGGTTATTGGTGCTACTAATAGGTTGGATATTCTTGACCCTGCTCTTTTGAGAAAAGGGCGTTTTGACAAGATTATTCGTATTGGATTACCATCCAAATATGGTAGATTAGCTATATTAAAGGTATGCTTTTGGTTTTCACTTAGAGATGCTGGCTTACTTGAATGCTTTAGAAAAAATCGTTTTCTTGATTGTTGTATGAGGTATGGTAGCTCTCATAACGACTGTATAGGTGCATGCGCGAAATAAATATTTTCGCTCAGAACAAGAGAAGGAGACCCTTCTTCAGGAAGTTGCTGATGTTGCAGAAGATTTTACTGGGGCAGAATTGCAGAATATACTGTAAACTAATGCTGAACGTTTTTGTCTGATTTTTTCTTTTTTTACATGAAGGCCAATTAATTAAATGATCATGTCAGGAATGAGGCTGGAATCTTAACTGCTAGAAAGGACTTGGACTACATTGGAAGAGAAGAGCTTCTTGAGGCATTGAAACGGGTAAATAAATCCTAGTAACCATGTAATCATGTCCTGTCGTTGGACTTTATTTGGGATGAATGCCTTATATAATGTTAACCAAATGTAGCAAAAAGGAACATTTGAAACGGGGCAAGAAGATAGTACTGAGGTTCCAGAAGAGTTAAAACTGAGATTGGCATATCGTGAAGCAGCTGTGGCTGTTCTTGCATGCTGTATTCCAGATTCATACCGTCCTTTCACCGAAGTACGGTTTGTTAGTTATTCTAAAAGTTATTAGTTTGCCTTATAATTCTAAACTTTACTAAAATAGAAAACAGCTAATACTTCTAGTTGCTGGGTTTTTAATAGCTAAATTGATACTTTGCCAGACAGATATTAATTCCATACGCAGTCAGCCAAGCATGCGCTATGAGGAGAAATCAGGAAGAGTATTTAAGCGAAAGGCAGATTATGTGGACGCTATAGTACGCTCATGTGCTCGTAAGCTATGAACAGTTTTACAGTTTTATGTTCTGAAATCACTCTCATTCTATTCTCTCCCTATGGTATTTTGAATATAATCATTAGCCGATTGGTACTTGTTTGGTGGCTGCCGATCTAAATAGGTTATCTTGTAGCTTTAGGTTGTTTAAAGGTGAAGCGTTTTATGTTTTATTGCTCTAACATACCCTTCCTATGAGCATGCAGTATTATTTTCTGAACAATTGCATAAGAAATCATTTCACTGGTAGACAAGTGTCATTCAGAGTCTAAAAGTAGATTTCTGTGGCGTAAGAAGGGCCATCTCACCTAACGATTTAAATGGGGCTGAGATGATCATATTATTTACTTACTCTTAACAATAACCGAGCCACTTTTAACTTTTGATCTATAGTGAGTTAGCCATAGTATAAAGATAGTCTTACATAATTGTTTTTTTTTTGTATAGGAATCTTGTTAATACGGAATGATAACAATTGGAATTGCTACCTAAAACCTTACTTTTATCACCCTTAGCTGTGACGGATAATAACTTACAGTTTATAATTCATTATATATATATATATAGTCTTTATTCTTCTTTTTGATAGACAGATTTATCTGTCACTTACCTACACTTGTTATGCAACAATTTCTTGTTACCAAAGATCTACTACTTTAACCTTTTAGAGTACTCCAAATTGTAGAGTTTGTGAATTGAAGCTGTCTCCTAAAATATAGGCATGCTATTTTCTGTCGTATTGGAAAATTTTAAAAATTTAAAGGTCATGAAAAGATTTCCTTCAGGTAAAATCAACTTTAACTCTTCTGAAGTATCAATGAAGGAATTGACCTCATATAATGCGTTTTGGTGTATAATCTTGATTATCTAATCCATTTGCCCTTATATCTTGCTCTTTCATTACTGGTCTGAAATTATGAATAATGTGTGGCTGAATTAAGGAATTGTAATAACTATAGATGGTTATATATGGTGAATCTCAATGGTAGACGTGAGAGAGCTGCAAGGATAAAAGAAAAGAAATGATTCTGTAATATTCAGTATTTGCATCCTTCATCCATGAAAATTATTTCTATATTCAAGGTTGAATATGAGTTTTTTTATTGATCCTTGATATATTTGAGAACTGATTCTATTCTTATTTGAACACTGATTCATTCTGGGACAATTTGCTTGCCTGATATTGACATTTGGTTTCTTATTCCTGGGAGAAGATAATTTTTTTGCCCATTGCATGTGGCGAGCCCGATGAGGAAATGTAAACCTTTAACATACTTGGGGATCCTTGCTCTTTTGTGCTATATTGAAAATGTTTCCAACTGTTGCCTGCTATGTATCTGTATTGGTATGAAAGGGTTAATAGTTCTAATATGCAGCCAGAGTTATCGAAGAAGAGATATTTGGAGTGGATCAACTAAGCTGGATTTCGTCAAAATCAACTTTAGATACTTCCAGACTTGTGGAGTTCTTGATTCTTCAAACTGGAATGACTGCTTTTGGAAAAGCCTATTACCGATTTAAGAATGATCTTTTGCCTAATGTAAGGATAGGGTGACATTCTTATATTAATTTTATATATATATATATTAATTTGGAAATCGTTATAGTTTGTTTGTTTGTTTGTTTGTTTGTTTGTTTGTTTTAAGCTTTTTTTCTTAACTATTCTGCAAATAATTTTTTTGTAGCTTGCTGCTAAACTTGAAGCACTTAGAGATGAATATATGCGTTTCTCAGTGGAGAAATGCTCATTTGTACTAAGAAAACACCTGCCTGCCGTTGATAAAATTACGGGTTAGTTACTCGTGTAAGAAACAATTTTGTATTTTGTCGTGTGTTCTTAAAATGATATTTAAGTTGAATTTTTACCTATTTCTTTAGCTGATTTCTTGTCTATACCCTTTAATTACAAGTAGATGTCTTACTCGAGAAGGGTGAAATAAAAGCAGATGAAATTTGGAAAATCTACAACGATTCCCCTCGAATATCTCAGGTTTGCTCGGGGCTTATCTTATATGCTGATGTGTCATTATTCTTAAATGTGTTTTCTTCCGCCATGCATATAGCTTTGGCTTCTACAGATATTTACATCACTATCTTCTGTGACTAGCTTCTAGATTCTATACTGAATGACGAATCTGCATGTCAAGTATATTGAATTCCCCTTGAAGACTGATTGCTTATGTAAATAGATACTTTCATTCATCAATTTTGTTTTTTGACCATCAGGTCTAATCTAATTATGAAG
>JAOYMZ010035546.1:0-15935 GCA_025802335.1 Pinguicula primuliflora | reverse complement strand
GACCTTTTCTTTGAGCATATATCCATGTGTTCCAACTATTCCTTCCTTATTCCAGTTTTCAGACACTAACTGATTGTTGTCTTGATTATTCATCCAGCTGTCCAGCATTTTAATGGGCTTTGGACCCCAGTTTTTGTTCTCTATTGTTAGCATAACTGGTATGTGATCAGAGTTCTCCTTGTCTAAATCAGTCTATAACCATTTGGAATTGCCTTGCATCCATTTTTCATTTGATAAAAAACTATCCAAGCCTGCTCATTGCTTTTAAGGATGATAAATGCCACATATATCTCCTCTTGGACATTGGTCAATTACACAGATCCATCCTCTCCACAAAACTTCTGAATTCACGAATTTCTCTATCATGATTTTGATTGTTGCTGCCTCTTCTTTCTCTCCTGTTCAATATGGCATTAAAGTCACCAATTAGTACACATTTCTCTTCCTGCTTTCCTTAATGATGCTCAATTATTCTCCTCCACTGGTCCATTTTACCGTCTAAATCCGCTGGTCCATACACATTCATTAAGTTGCATAAGCTTTGGTCATCTGATAGTTTCCCTGTGATGCAGATGACACCGTCACAGTTCCAAATGGCCTCTCTTTCAAATTTGGTTTTGTTCCATACACAAAGAAGTCCTCCTGACAATCCAATTGAGCCACTATTGACCCAGTCCATCTCATTTGAGTACCATAAGCTTCTCACAAAAGTCTCATCAACTGTTACTTTTTTTGTTTCCTGGTTTGCTATAAAATCTATTTTGTTCTTACTAAGTATATCTCTTATCTTTCTCCTTTTGCCTTGTCTTCTCAAACCTCTTACATTATAAGTAAGTAGCTGCATCTATGTACCTTAATTATTTACTTCTTGTGACTCCAATTCTTTCAGTATGTTGTCCCATTCTGTATGTTTCTTTGCTTTGCTTTGCACCTCATTATCTGCCTTCTCCATTATAATAAGCCTTTCAGTTTCTTTTTCTTTCCCATCCTTATATTTGACTCCAAGTTCACTACCAAATCAAACCAAACCAAACCAAAATACCCTGTAAATCCTGCCCTTATGTAAGGTCTGGGGAGGGTAAGATGTACGCAATCATACTCACACCCCACAACAAGATGAAGAGATTATTTCCGTGGAGACCTTTATCTCGAAAAAATAAAAAATAAAAAAAATATAAATAAAAATAAATAAATAAATAATACAAATAATAAAATAATAAAAAGGATAAACAAGTATAAATGATATACCTACTTACCCAAACCATGCACTACGTACATACTGAAATAAATGAATGTCTACGTAAATAACGATCAAACTAAATAATTAAATACCTATCAGTCTAAGGATCAATAAGCAAATAACTACTCTATATAGTCTTATGTATCTTTAACCATAATATGACATCTCCAACTCGTCCTATCAGAGGTCATGTCCTCAGAGAGATTTAATCCTACTAAATCTAAATGAATCTGCTCATCTCATATCCTCTTAGGTCTCCCCCGCACTCGTCGGCCATCGACTTGTAATCCTTCGACTCTCCTAACTGGATCGTCCAAACTCCTTCTGCGTACATGTCCAATCCATCGCAACCTTACTTCTCTCAGTTTGGCACTTATAGATGTGACACCTAGTTTATCTCTAAATATCCCATTTAGAATCTTGTCTAATCTCGTGCGACCACACATCCACCTTAGCATACGTATCTCTGCCACTTCAAATTTCCACATGTGTGAAAAACTCATAGCCCAACACTCTGACCCGTAGAGCATCGCCAGTCGTATAACAGTTCTATAAAATTTTTCCTTTAACTTGAGCAAGACTTTGTTATCGCATAACACTCCAGTAGCTGACCGCCATTTCATCCATCTGACCTTGAGGCGATGGACAACGTCACCTTCCACACATCCATCCTTTTGTATGATGGATCCTAGATATTTGAAACTATCTTTCTGTTAGAGGGTTTGGTTCGCAATCAAAACTTCCATACTACTTTCCTCCATCTCATTTGCAAAGTTGCATGCCATATATTCCATCTCCGAGCAACTCAATCGGAGGCCCTTAGCCACCAATGTCTCTCTCCAACGCTCCAACTTAGCATTGACCTTCTCCTTCATCCCAGCCACTAGGACAATATCGTCCGCAAAAAACATACACCATGGCGCTTCATCCTGCAAATTCTGAGAGAGTACATCCATAATTACTGCGAATAGAAACAGACTCAGTGCTGACCCCTGATGCAATCCTATATCCAGTGAAAAATATTTTGTTTCTCCCACTAGGGTTCGCACACAAGTCTTCGCACCCTCGTACAGATCTTGTATAGCCCTCACATACTTTCATGGGACCTTCTTATTTTCTTAACATTCCCAAATAACCTCCCGTAGTATAATGTCATATGCCTTCTCTAGGTCTATGAAGACCATATGGAGGTTCCGTTTATGTGTCCGGTATTTCTCCATTAGTCGCCTGAGGAGATGGATTGCTTCCATTATCGACCTCCCTGGCATGAAACCAAATTGGTTCTCCTTCACTCGCACTTCACCCCGAAGTCTAAGTTCAATAACTCGCTCCCACAATTTCATAGTGTGACTTAGGAGTTTAATACCCCGATAATTGCCGCATTGTTGCACATCACCTTTATTCTTATAGAGTGGAACTATTATGCTACTTCGTCACTCCTCTGGAATCTTTCTTGTTATCAGGATAATGTTAAAAAGAGTCGTTAGCCACTTTCACACTTCAATCGGTATGTTGTCTGTCCCTACTACTTTCACACCTCCCATCTTACTAAGGGCTCCCTTCACCTCCTCTGTTGATATCTGTCTAGCCAAGCCCTGATTTACGTGTCGGTGCACCTCCCCCTCTCCTACACTACTACTATATCCACGTATCTCGTTAAACAATTTACTAAAGTATTGTTCTCACCTCTCTCTTATATCCCCTCCGAGAATATATAAGGAAATTGTTATCTCACTAGCCGTAAGATAATATATAAAGAAATTGTGAAATGGGTATGCACATTCCTTATAAGTTTTTTTTTTCTTTTTTCTTTTACATTTTCTCAAATCTGCGTGGGACAACATTTTAACAATTCCCTCAAGTCCAACTAGGTAAACCATTTTGAGACTTAGTGGGTGTTTGTATGAGTTTTTCTGCATGAGCTTTTAACTTTTCCACAGCAAAAACAGTTTTTTGGGTGTTTGGTTACTGAGCTTTTACTTATGCTTGTCTACAAAAAAGTTTTAAAAAGCCCAAAAGTTAAAAGTTAAGTTGGGGTGGCTTTCGAATGGCTTTTTGCGGTGGCTTTTGAATGGCTTTTTGCGGTGACAATTTTGAAATTAACTCAAACTTTAAATATGATATAATTACCCCTGTCCATAAACATATAACCCAAAAATATGACATAATTACCCAGAAGTTGCTTTCAATAAAATATTTGTAAACACTACAATTTTAACTTTTTCAATGACAAAGCTTTTTTTGCAAACACATACAAACTTCTCTACAAAGCTCTTTTTTTAACTTTCTCCATTCAAAAGTCCTTCTGCAAAAGCATAAGCTCTTGCAAACACACCCTTATACTAACACATGTATACTGTCCAAATTTGGGTCAAACCCTCAAGGGGCAATTCACTCCGGACTTCCCCTAGAATAATCCCGGACATCAGACAGCATGTTTTGATATCATGTTAGAAAACATGTCACTTTCTCTGGACTCGGGTCACGTGTGTACGCAGGTGCGTGTGTGGGCCAACTATAAGAAAGTGTATGTTAATCTTATTAAAACTTGAGGACAAAGTGATAGATTGTAGTAACAAATTTTCTTATAAATTGCTTTCTAATTCTTTCTCAAATCTGTTTGGGACAACATTTCAACAAAAACCATTGCACAAACAATATAGATTTTAGATGGGGTACCCTCACCCTAAATTCTAACTATGCAAATTAGTTGGACAAACTTCATCCCCCCATAACAAATAGAAAAAAAAAACTATATCATAAAAAAATTCCTATATGACATATAAATTTAAGACTTTCGAATGCCTAAATTAAAAATCAGACATTGCTTGTGTGGACAATATTCTCAAATATATCTAATTTTAGTTTATTATTACCTCATCCAACACATTTGAAGTTGATTTTTTTTGTACTAGTCTATGCAAGCAACCTCCCTTGATTTGCCTTTTTGTAAAAATTAGGAGTGTAAGAATTGAAAAGCTGGTCATTTTTGCTTTGCGTCACGTGCATGAGCTGATTGGACACGGCCGTGCAGGAAAAAAGTCCACCACACCTACTTGGCTTACACATCTTTGTATTTATTACATTTTACCAAAGGCATGGAAATTGGAATCCACCTTAAATTTTACAAAAAGACATGGAGAAAGATTGAAATTGAAAGGAAGTTGAAATGAGTTCGCAAAACTACTAAGAATATGTAATTTATAATGGGGGAATGTTATCTATAGTAACCCTCTCCTATGTCTAGTAGATAGGAGAGAATGTTGGCATTGATTTCAATATCTCTTATTTTCCTTCACTCTACTAAGGTAGTAAAGCTGCAAGTCCGGTCAATAGGATCGTGTCCTGTTTGGAACTGGACCACATCGTCATGATCTCACGGTTAACCCGACTTGATCCGGATTGGATTAAAAAATTTTAAAAAAATTTAAAAAATAAATTATATTATATTAAAATTCTAATGAATGTTTTAGAAATCAAAAGATTATTCAAAATACTTAGAAATTTGGTAATATTTACATACAAACCAACTTTCTTAACAAGGTTTACGGTTCTCATATTGTTCCGCTCCCGATCTCGAATGTAAGACAAGACTTCTACCATTTTGGGTGTCAAGCACGTTCTCCTATTGGTTACGATGAGTTTGGCAGTGCTAAACGCCGACTCAGATGATACGGAATACGCCAGAGTGGTTAGCAAATCCCGAGCTAAAATTGAAAGCACCGGAAACTCCATCGAACGAGAACTCCACTACTTCAAGATGTCAAAAGGCAATTTCTTGAGCCGAAATACAGGAGTTTGAAGGTATTGTTGTAGTTCATTTCCAAGCACAATGGATTGTGACGATTGTGATGGTTCTGGCTCGGATGTCATCGCTTGACTTTCTAGACTCGGTCTTTTGCCATTGGGATCAAACATGTCGTCTTCCGGTGGTTGGGTCTCATCATCATCTTCTTCTTCAAGACTTGGGTCTATCCTTTGACATAACACTTGGTCATACTTATGGAATACTAGTTGTAAAGTTAGTTGAACTTCTTGATATTGATTCATATAATCAATCCCCACAATTCTCCCAATGGAAGCAAGGCCCTTTGACAAACCGATTAACTTTCTTGTAAGATCCAAAACCATAGTATAACAATACAAAGAAGGAATATCTAACCAACAGGACCAAGATCTTCATCATGAAAGTTAGAATATAATGTTTTGGCAATTATACAAATATGTAATAAAATTTGATTAGAAGTTGGATAATATGTTTCACTTAAATCATTCGTTGCATCATAAAATGGTTTTAAAAACATAGAAATTTTGGCAAGTAATGTCCATTAATAATCATACACATGACCACTAGTATGAGTGGAAATGAATGCAGAAAATGGAAGTTGATATTGAATAACATCTACTAACATTTTATAAGTGGAGTTCCATTTTATAGGCATATCAATATATAAAAAGATGTTGAAAACACAATACTTCATCTGGAGCAACAATATGACATCTCTGGGCTAGAAATTGATAGATTAAATCTAGTTGAAGGTCAACAAAACCTAAAAGAAGCTCTGAATGCAGAAGAAACCTACTGGAAACAAAAATCGACTAAAATGGTTAAAGCTAGAAGATAAAAATACAGTGTTTTTCCACCGCACAGTTAAAAACAAAAGGCATAAATCTTTTGTCACTGCAATGAAAGATACTCAAGGTAATGACATTGCTCAACCAGACATACCTGCTGCATTTGAAAATCATTTCAGAAATCAACTCACACAAACAGAAACAATAGATCATCCAGAACTGCTAAACCTCATCCCAAACATCATCACCACAGAAATGAATGATGAACTAGTGAAATAGCCAAATTTAGAGGAAATTAAAAGTGTTGTGTTTGGTATGGAGAGTGAAAGCTCCCCAGGACCAGATGGATTCACTGGTATTTTCTTTAAATCTTGTTGGGATACTATAAATCAAGATCTCCTTACAGCAGTGCTTGCTTTCTTCGCAGGCAGTGAACTTCCAAATTCATTTACTAGCACACTCTTATGTCAAATCCCTAAAGCAGAACGGCCCTCATCCTGCATAGATTTTAGACCTATCAGCCTTTGTAACTTCTGTGGAAAAATCATATCCAAAATCTTAGCTAATAGGTTATCAAAAGCATTGCCACATATAATCTCCCCAAACCAAAGTGACTTTGTAAAAGGGAGGAACATAACTGACAACACACTTCTTGCACAAGAAATGATACACTCATTAAACAAAAAACAAAGAGGTCACAACATTGCAATCAAACTGGACATGGCAAAGGCATTTGATAGAGTTTCATGGTGCTTTCTAATCAAAGTTTTAAGAGCTTTTGGATTTGCAGAAAACTTCATTGACATGATCTGGAGAAGTATCTCCAACACATGTTTCTCTATTCTATATAAGGGAAAAGTGCACGGCTATTTCAAATCCACAAGGGGTCTTCGACAAGGAGACTCAATCTCACCTGCACTTTTCATAATCACAGCAAAAATCTTAAGACGAAGCCTCAATAACATGATAGAACTAGATGATACAATGGTTTATAGTGTCCCTAATGGCTGCAATACTTTGTCACACTTATCATATGCGGATGACTTGATTCTTTTCACTAGGAATACTAAACATGCACTAAAAAAAGTCATGAAAACACTGAAAGCATACGAAGAATATTCAGGCAACTCATTATGGGCCAAATTCATGAGAAGTAAATATTGTAAGCAAACAGATGCTGCCACGGTTAATACTCAGCCTAAAGATTCACATACCTGGAAAAGACTTGTAGGCGTTCAGAGAGTAATGACACAAAACATAAGATGGATTTTAGGCAAAGGTAAACTAAGTTTTTGGTGGGATAAATGGATGAGCGTGGGTATTTTAGGCCAAACAATTACTGTTATTGCTCCTTGTACTTGTATTTCTTAGCTAATCACAAGTAACAGATGGAACAAAGAGGCTATAACAGAGTTGATCCCAAACTTTCCAGCACTAGTGGATCCATTGCGAGAAGGAGATGACCTTCCAATCTGGGAACCAGAACTTCGGGGGAAGTTCACTACATACTCAGCCTGGAACCTCTTTAGGCACAGAGCACAAAGATCAGAAAATTTCAAGGATTGCTGGGATTCTAAGGTTCCCATCAAGATCAGTTTTCACGCTTGGAAAGTGGAGCATGGTATAGTAGGTGTTGATCTGGAGATTGAACGAAAAGGCATTCATCTGACATCAATCTGCACATGTTGTTCACAAAATTAGCAAGAGGAATCAATTAGTCACTTGTTTTCAGAAGGGGAAACGACATTCCTAGTCTGGAGTTTTTTCGAACACCTTCTAGGAGTAACAGTCTCACACCAGACATTGGAGGGAAGACAACAAAAATGGATAGCCTACAAGGATAGCATGGTTATTCATCAGGTATTGAAGTTACTTAGAGTACTAACACTTTGGTGTCTTTGGAAGTTTCGGTGTAGGTATAGGTATGAAGACATCAAATTCACAAGCAACCAGGTGATAGATGAAATCCTGGCACTGCTGAAACAGATAACTTGTGGTACCATAGCAGTGAATTCAGCTACAGACTCAGAGAAAGGAAGACTGGCACTACTAGGGATCACGGTGCAAATCAAAGCAAGAACAACAAGAACTTTTAAACGCTCGAAAAAACCACACATAGGTGAGGTAAAGGTGAATATCTGTGGTTCATACTTTATCCATACAGGTCTGGCAGGAGGAGGACTGGTTATTAGAGACACTGAAAGGCAGCTCAAGGAGGTAATCTGCTGGAGACTTGAAAGCCAGAATCACATACAGGCAGAGGCAGATGCAATGAGGAAAGTGGAGCACATCAAAACAATAGGTCCTTCCCAGATGCAATTAGAAACATCATCAACAGCATTGAGGAAATCGTTAGATGGATCTGCTCCAAGATGGTGTGTACAAGAACAAGTGGAGGTGATACAACAGACAATTCAACAACTGAACTTGCAACTCCCCATGCTGTGTCACAAAAAAGCCAACCGGTTAGCTCGCCAGCTTGCAAAAGTGGGAGCAGCTCAAGGAAACAACAGATATAGCAGTGATGCTTTGCCCCAAGAGATCAAAGACATTCTTCAACAGGACATTCAGCAGGACTTTCAAAGCAATCAAACTCAGAACAACAGAGAAGAAGAACATTGAAGGTATAAATCTGATTTATAAACTGCCACCAAAATCTTCTTTGCACGTGAAACAAGAACAACTAGAAATAGGATTGAACATTGACGATTTAAGGTCTGTAATAATATTATTAAGTTTACATTCGGAAAATGCTAGGGCCATAATATTTGTACGAACCTTAAGGGCCTTTCAAGATCATTCATCATTAACGTGTAATCCCGTCTGAAATCAAAGGATAGTTTTAAACTTAAAAAAAAAACTTTATTGAGGGAATGAGTATTTATAGGTAAAAAATGTGTTAAAAAAATGAAAAGAGCCAAACGGCTCATTTCACACTATTAAAAAAACATTGTAATATAAGAGGAAAGAGCCATTTGACTCATATTAACAATATATAGATAATATGAGAATGTTTGTCTATGGTAACCTCTCCTATCTATGGTAGATTGGATAGGATATTAAAATCAATGTTCGAGATGTGACCGCCCAGGCGCCTAGGCGGCCGAAATCATCCGGCCGCCCTGCTTTGGGCCTGTTCGGACATGCAGCATGCTGGGCGGCCCGATGGCACCTTGACACCCTTGGTGGATGCCCAGTTGAAAAAAATTAAAAGGGCATGTGCTCCGAATTCCCTTCTCGACTTTTTAACACTGATTGGGATTGATTTCAATCCTATAATCGCAGAGATTGAAATCACCAATTATTTCAAGGTAAAATAAAATTACTACCATGAAAACACCATTTTCACTTATGAATTTGTCGCCAACATCAAGTATATTAAATCTCATCTTGTAAGGCGGCCCAAAATCAACTTTTTGGCAGCAATTGGAGCTATTTTTATAATGATGAAGTAAATGATAGGAGTCTCATACTTTCTCAGGTACTTAAACCACTTATTTCACAGCTTCAATGACATTCTCAACATGATCCCATCGCTTAATATATGTGCACAATAACACACATTAAACATTTTTCTTCAATGCTAAACTTTTTCCTAATCATGAAATCAACCTTAAGTTTTCTAATTGTAAGTCGAAGTAGCATTGTCCACTAATACTAGCAATCTTATTCTCCATCACTCAATCACGACAAATACTATACCGGGAGAAAGAATATGCAAGAATGACACAAGAATGACAAATGAACACAAGTAATTGGGAGAAGTGATATATCACACTCCTCTATCACACTCTTGCCACACTCTTACACTCACACACATTATTAAATTATATTTCATTTAATTCTTCACCAACGTGATTTAACTGATTTAACACAGTGGAGTGCAGCAGGAGTGATTGTCAGGAGTGTGATATATCATAACACGTAATTGGAGGACCATGAATGGTTGGCCACAAAAAAAATCAATGTATATTGAACAAGTGTATTATTATGTTTTTCTTGCACCCTTTTTTTTTTCGGTATAGACTTATGATCATTCCCTTTTACAACATTCAGGATGACACTTTAAATCCAAACATCCACTGGGTAGTGGATGTCACAGTGGCAATAATTTCGTTTGATTCTTCTTTAGAGGGTATGGCCCAATCTGTGGACATTTCTGGGCTACCTACTCTATTTTTGTAAACTAATTGTCGCATGGTAGTCATGTCAGTTCACCCAATATTTATTGCACTTAAATGATGGAACCTCAAAGTCCCTTTTCTGTTGAGTATGCTTAAACTTATGAATTGATTTTAAGAGTTACAATTGCACTAAAAAATTATGAGTTCAAATTCCCTCAGTGACATTAGTCTGTCACATATAGCTTGTCAAATGTAGCTTAACTTCCTACCTTGATTTACAAGCTATTATGATAGAGCGTTGGATTTATCTACCTCGTAGATTTCGATACGTTATCAAAAAAAAAAAAGTATACTTGAACTTATGACTTAAATCTTTTATACCTTTTGATTTGCTTAAAAAAAATCTTATACCTTTTTTACTAGTCAAAACTTAGATGGGTTCACTGATGATCCTCCCACTTGAGGATGTACCAATATTGAAATTAAAATAATACAAAACATTGCGTGGTTGTGAGAATAATAATTGGACTGAATGATAGGGTTTAGCTTAAATTTCTGTAACGGCTTGCCAAGTATGACTTACGTTCTTACCTAATACAAAACATTACTACACCAACAGATAACATAAGACAAACATTAAAATATCTATATATATGAAATCAGAGTTAAACATATAATGTAGCCACTAGTTGCAAACAATGTGAAACACTATCAGATTCATCCACCACATACACAAAGAAGTGCTTGGCTTTTGTCCTCAGGAAACTAAGACTAAACCTGTTCCATGACTTCATCACACCAATTTTTAAACTGTTTCATACCCATCTTCTCTTACTGTTTGATCTTTTGTCCAACGGAAACAATCTCGGAAGACTGAGCAGACTATTCACACGAGTCACACCTTCAAGAGCAGACCATTCCTCCTCTTCGGTAGTCGTCAGGCACTCAGCCAAGCTCCTTCTGGACTGGCCAATATGGCTCCTACCGATCGGCTTCTCATTCGGTTCATCAATCACGGGTACTATCTCGTTCGTCGTAGCAGTTTGAGGCACCACGAAAGCTGGAGGTCCAGGATCTTGGTTCTGTTTCTCAGGGGCAGCTTCCTTCAGTTCATTTAGCACTTCAGGGGAACCTGTAGCCATTTGGCTTAGTATTCCTGGCGATGCTTGGTCCGGAGATGAATGCTCGAAGAATAAACAAACGACTGCACAATCATCGTTCTTGGATGTTGGATATTTAAGCTTCCAAGCTCTTACGGCGCAGTCCACCAGGGCGCGAGAAGCTGTAGCGCGAGTTGGAGCCGAGGCCACGATGTCCACAGCTTCCTTGTTTGAAAGAACATCCCACACCTGTAGTAGCAAAGGGTGATTTTCAAAAATATATGTTGCGAAGATTCTTAAAAGGATGATTGATCCATGAAGAAGCAATAGTAGAATACCCCATCTGTGGCAAGAATGGCAAATTCATCTCCTTGTGAAATTTGGTGGTGATAAACATCTGGGATGGAAATCAAACCAAAATCTTTCAAGCAGAAGTCTCCAAAAGCTCTAGCCATGGCCAAGCCGGGTGAATCACTATTTGGCAACCATACTCGTGCAACTTCTGGTTCATCTTGCAGAGCGAAAACACGTCCTTTGCATTTCTGAATACGTTCAGCTTCCCCTGAATTGAAGAGTTCGCCAATGAGATAGTGCATTATGCAAGTGTTTCAGCACAAGTGAAGTGTGAGCAGTGTTCGAGAAAGTGATTGGCAACCCCTAGCCGCCCAATGCCTAAGCGATCTAGCGCCCGCATAGGTGCCCATATAAGTGGCCTAAGCTAGTATTTGGACAAAGCGGAGAGGCGGTTGCCTAGGCGACCGCCTTCTCGAACAGAGTGTTTGAGCAGATACGTGATGGTTATTTAATATGTTCGTGGTACTTGGGAGATTAGGCTTCAAATCCACTGTCAGCTGTACCGCCATCAAAGAATTGTCCTTATCTCGCGTTGCCAACACCGCTCTTGAGTCGCCAATATTTCCAATGATCAGATCCGAACCCTGGCAAATCAGTCATGTTCTGAAGTTAATAATACCAACCGAGACAAACACTATCTAGTACAAACGCACGTTGAAATCCTCTCATTTGAAACACCATCTCTGCTATACTTGTTTGCCAACTAATTATCAATATAGCATAGAAACGAAATCGGATCTATATGGTTCTAATGCTATTCATTTGACACCTGAAACAAACTATGCTTATGGTTTTGTCCGCGGTAATTAATCGCCTAACACAATTGTCACACACTCTCAGTTTATCCAGAAAGGAATTGGCCAGCCACAATGTGTTTATAGAAAGAGAGATACATGCCTTTCATCTGATTGATTATTCCACCAAGTCCAAAAGATCTAAACAGAACATGTAAAGTAAAGTATCATCTTGATCCATACAATAAGAAAAAACAAGGTGGGAAACTGAGTACCTGCTTAATCAAAGTCACTGCAGTGGTGCCACTACAGAAGCAGTCAATTTTAGGATGCAACTTCAGTTCCTTATCCATCAACTTGAAGGCTTTCAATATCGACTTCTTGAGAGGAATATATATCTCAGGAACCTTCTCAGTTTCCTCTGCCTCCATGGACTCGGAACCATCTTCATCCACGAATTCATCGAAACGCTTCATCTCTTCCAACCCACCATTCCCATTGGCATGAGTTTGGTCATTTTCGGGCTTACTACCCCAGTGGGAACGTAGCAAAATCGGGAGGGCATCCCGCACTCTCCTAGCTACCATATGACCATAAGGACCATGACCATCAAACACCCCACAAAAGGTTGCATCTTCATTCTTTCCGACCAAGAAATTCTAACACAAAATCAACCCAAATTAAGCCAATAAGAATGATAGCAACAAAAGATCACATCATATCCTTTAAATTGTTTGAAAGTTCAGCTAAGCTTAACCACAAACACAAGGTAGGCACGTTTTTCACAAAAAGATTGCTCAAGGAGACACACACATACCACAGTTCAGTAGTTTTTATATCAAACTCTTATCATTAGGACTTCAGATTCAAAAAGCTCACCTCCCAAAAGATCATGGCATCCTGATTGGTTCCTTTCTTGCCCTGCTGAGTGTACAAGCTGGCGATGCGGCTTGCCCCATTTGAGAACAGCCGCCCTGGAACTTGATGCAACCCACGCTCCTCCAAGAGACCGGCGGCAGCCGAAGCTGCTCCTCCGCCTGCGCTACTTATTCTACTAATAAAACTAATAAAATCGCCGGAGCCGGCACCCTTCGTCTTAACATCTGCCTTATCATTTCCGCTTCCCCACCCCACCTTTTTCCTTCCATTACTCGAAGAATAACAAATACCCATCTACCTTCACAAACCCAAAAAGCTCTATTCGCCCCCGAATCCAAATCTTTCCCCAAAACACAATACCACAAAAAGGGTAAAACCCAACAATTCGACTGAAAAAAATACCCAGAGAAGCGAGAAAGAGCGAGGTATGAAGGGTTGGAGAGAGAGAGCGAGATGGGCAGGAATCAGGTGAGTAAGGTTCGAGTAGGTCGGGAACTTATTTTCCCAAGCTTTTACTGCCGCTCCCCTACAAGATTGTTGTTGTTTTCTTTAAACTCTTCCCAACAACAAACAAAACAATACGAACAGTGAGAATAAGAAAAAGCACGACTTTTGATCTTAGGATCCTGCTGCTAGATATGCTCCACAGTTGAAACTCCAATTCTTTACTCATCACCAAGTTTGAAATTTGACCTCAGGTTTAACAGGACTCAATTCATGCGTTCGTGTAACGAGAGGACGACGGAGGTCAACGTGGCAAAGGCGTGCGAAGGATTTGGAATCTATGGGATCCTCGGTTGGATTTTCATATATTATGCATATCTTCAAAGGTTTGATCCAGCAGCTCAGCTGCGACATCAAATGGAAACAAGTCAAACAGTGGGTTCGTCTACCATTGTCATGGTTACCCAATTGGGATTGCCAAGCTTTCGTGGACCAAATAGCATTTTCCAATATGATGAAGGGGGCTTGTCCTCATTAATGGTGGATGGGTATGGAAGTTGAGAAGAAAATTATTAAATATATTTTTACCCGATTCTTTTAACACATTTAATAAATCTCATTTTGCGATAATAAATACTTTTTATTGTTTATCTGTATTCACTTTCTAAATTGTATTTATTATTGTTTACACATAAGTTTAATGATCTGATTTATTTATAAAATTGTCAGAAGTGAAAAAAAATAATCTATTACCTACTTCTGAAAAAAATGAGAATATGACTAAAAAAGAATAAGTAGAAAGAGAAATTGAATTTTTAAAACACTCATCTTAAAATAATCTGATAAAAAGGAAAAAAAGAAAATTAATCTAAAAAATAAGTGGTACAAAACAGACACTTAATTTGCAAATAATGTGCAATGCAAGTGCAACTAACTTATAAAAAAAACTAATGTGCAACTATGTTGGTCCATGTTACTGTTTATAGGTTTTGCTACACTTATCCAAAATTCCTTGTCAATTTATTGGTAAGTGTCTTTTTTTTTAGTTAAACAAATTACATTTCCACAAAAATATTTATAAATTTCGATTTTTTTTCTATTCATCCGGCTCAGTTTCACATTATTTACAACTGAGAAAGCATGGAATTAGATCCCATATCCACATTCCAATTCCATACGAGAATGAATTTTCCTTTACCCGTGCTTTGATCCATTTTCATGTCGCCCTTTGTACTTCAGCATGAGCCCAAAAGATTTGTTATTGAAATATAGGTTATTTCTAAAATTCCATAAACCCAGTTTGTTGAACACCAAAACACCACTCACAAGTCTTCCTTTATACCTGACGGCTTCCTCTGCAAAATATTGGTAAGTGTATTTTTCGGCGAATTCGGATTGCCAAAGAAAAAATATGTCACTATTTTTTTAATCTTCATATTGAAATCATTAAAAAACCGATTACATATTCTGGTTTGGCAGATTCATCAAATTAAAATATATAAAACCCTATAAATATTAATTTTAAGAGGATAAAACTTAAGCATAACCTTAAATATTATGTTAGGAATGACAAAATTAAAATTTAAATCCAACTCCCAAAAAACTGTCAACATCAGAATTTTAGAATCGGTTATTTTTATTAAAATTTCCTATTTTAATTTCATGTTTGTGATGTCATTAGGTGCCGTGTTGGTGTAGATGGTTGAGCAATTATTTATTGCCATTAAAATTGACATTTAATATTATTATTTTTGGTTCACTCCACCCATTGCATGGGCTACTAGAGATACGGGGGAGCTAATTAAATTTGGTATATGCAAATTAAATAAATCCGCGAAGACGACCAAACTATTGAATGAACGTGTCCAATATATTTATTTTGGATCGACTCGACAGATGTACAATCGGAAGAACTTCTAGGTCAACCACACTTCTTTGAATTTAAGTGGAGGGCTGGAGGGTGTTAGGCTAACACATGGTGAGGGGAATTTTCCACCCCATTTTCTCCCTCATCCCGTTGCCAGTAATGAAATTTTCATGGAATCCTCCATTTTTCATGGACACTCCATTGGGGTGTCCATGGAAAATGGAGGAAGGAAGGTGGGTGGGAGCACTACCTTATGAAACGGGGAGAGGTTGATGAAACTTTCACACAAAAACTTCATGAAAGGCATGTCTGTTTTATAAATGGCTCATGCTGTGTTCAACATCTTGAGGGCCTGCATCATGTCTACTCACATGGCTTTCGTGATGTTTTGGTGTGATAAATTTCGTCCGTTAAAGAATTTTCGTAATTTTGGATTTATAAGACTACTACAGTTTTTCAGTAACTTATTGGATGAGTTAAAACAAGAACAAGCTTCGTATGGTCAGCTTGGTGTGGACAGTTTTTCCCTTCGTGTGGACAATTTTTCGTAGAACCATCCGTTTTCGAAATTGATCGCACCATTGGAAAGCTTATATTTTTTAGATGAAGATCCATATG
>JAOYMZ010035535.1:0-15935 GCA_025802335.1 Pinguicula primuliflora | reverse complement strand
CTTTTCTCCTTCTTTTATATGACTTGGCCCTAAAACACAAAATAAGATAAAAACAAGTAAACTAATACAAAAACACACATAAAAGTATGATTTCAAGCAAATATTATCATTTAAATGAGAACAAAAATGCATATGAATTAGACTCATCAGAGGAGGACGCCGCACAGGCACTAAGAGCTACCCAAGGAAAAGAGGAGGCTCTGATCCCTCCAATCCAGCTAAACGACTATGAACACCAATCCCATCAAATTACTGTCTGTCCAAAGCGCAGAAGGCACGGCCACCCGAAGAAGCACTGAGTTTCTGTTTCTAATTGTGATTGTACGTTTCATGACTAAACTTACTTTTGGGGCTAGTTTGTATAATCACTTTTGCTATCAATAAAATCCTAAACTTTGGGGAAAATAAGGTTGAAGATCAAAACCAATCTCACAGATTGGAGAAGAAGCCATTTGATCAGAATGGAAGGCTAAGATTACATGTTTCATTTAAATGAATGAATAAATCACAAACCATCTAATTCCGATACAAAATGCAGTGTATCGATGAATTTTGTGCACCGTATCTCATTCTTTGTACACAAGTTTTGAGTACCTAAAAATTCTTATATATTTTTTTGTAAGTAACAAAGAAATTTGTAACTTTGAAGTCTAAGTGCAAGTTAGGTTTGATCCCTTCCCCGAACAATAAAGTTAATAATTTGTACAAGTGGGAGATTATGATTCACAGGATCTCCTTGTAATTTTTGAATGATTTCGTAATTCGATAAAAGATTGTTAATACTATTTTTCTTGTGTATATTTCCCGCACCAATTACAAGCTACTCTCTTCATCGTTTATAAAACAATTTCAATTTCGCTCATGATCAGAAGTTCAATCATCCAAAGCCCAACAAAGGTGTTATCGGGAATGCTAGATGTACATATATGGACATTTACCAATGATTTGGTGTCATGTGTCACATCCACGACATGTTTCCGCCATTTCTTATTATTTTGATTATTTTAATATTATTTTATGTACCCTCTTTTCTTACAATTGGATTTATCAGGCGAATCACTCATTATTTGTTAAAATAGACACTACCATAATAATCAGCACGTCGTGTGTCTCGATTTAAGATGTGGCTTGATATGATTTTGATGTATTTATTATTTTATTATTTTCATGTAAATATATAATTGATTGAGGTTGCGTTGATATCTGACCATACGTCAAATTAAACAATCATATGTAATTCCGACAACTGACACTGCTTGTTGTCAAAATTGACTATACCGATATAAAACTCATATAAAAGAGACTAAAAGCCCCATGATCTAGTGGTATAATGACGATTTTGTTGCATTTAATTTCGTTTCACATTTTTTCCCTTAAGTTTAGTAGTCCTAAATAGGGTTTTAGAAAATTCCGGCGACAAAGTTGCCGAAACCCTGTCAGGCCTGGCCTGTTTTTAAATACAAGCCAATCTGACCCATTTTTTAAACGGGTCAAACCGACCCAAACCTGCATTTTTCGTGAGCAGGCAGGGTCTGACCTGTTTGACCTACCTTATTTGTTGACCTCTAAATGCAAGGTACTAACTAAATAAATGAATTCACCCAATGAAAGAGACTCCACAGAGTGAAAACACCAACTCAACTCAGCCATCCCATTTCCATCCAAAAAGGTTGGTTACTACGACAAAGGCTTGAATTAAACACCTCTCAAACTTATTCATTGTCCCATGAACCTCACACCACAAACCGTGTCCTCCATCACTTCTCTTTTAATAAATCGTACGTGAGGGTGATTGGTTTATCATCTTACTGTTGATGGGTGTGCGATTAGTGCAAGTATACGGAAGTTTCAAGTAATACAATGCTAAGCAAATGTCATATTTCAACAGAGAGTAATGCACTCAAAACATACTCCTAATCTTCAACATTTAACATAGTGACCAATCAATTTCAGAAGGGCATATCTAACAATCTACTAAATAAAATGGAATGAAACAAATTGCAATAGAAAGCTAGAAGGGAGGAAAACAATTGTTATCTAGACACAAGATCCAAATAACAAACAGAACACGGATGAAAATCACAATAAAAGAGGGCAACTCAAGACTTCAGTGTTTTGCCTAAATACTTTGTAAATGAACGAATCTATATATCAAATACTTATCGCTTCCGTTCTATGACCAAAGAACCCAAGTATAGCTAACACCCTCTCGAGCTGTTAGTCGGTCTACCCAACACAAATCGAATTTTGCTTCTTGGCCTCACCAAAAGTGTGTTGGTGAACCAAAGATCTAGAGTGGCATGTTCCTTGAATATGGCACAGCAAGTTAGGAGTTGTCCCGAAGGACGGCCCTGTGGAAGTGTTTAGTGTCGTATCTACACAGATCTTCTCAAATTAAGTGCAAATAACCAAGAGAAGTTCAAGCTATTGATGGGGGAAAACTCGTGCAAGTATACGCTCAACGAGTAGTAACTTTACTAGTGAGTAAAGATCATCTCCCAAAGACGTAGGCCTGAAACATGCTCGTCTACATATAATCTCAAGGTAATAAAAAATTCAAGGGGTTGTAGTTTCTAAACTACTAAACCAAACCAAACATACCCAATAAATCCCGCCCTTAGGCAGGGTTTGAGGAGGGTCGAATGTACGCAAGCAACAGGATGAGAAGATTGTTTCCGTGGAGACCCAAAGCTCGATACAAAAAAAATGAAACAATAATAATAATATAATTCAAAAATAATAATAATAAAAAAGGGGAAGCAAAAAAGACTGAAATAACTACTTATCTCAATTCTAAACTACTAAACCGAATGAGGTAAAATCAAGTGCATTGCAAAGCTAGACAAATGTAGATCAATTGTTATTAAGTAAACAATTCCAAACTTGCAACAAAATTGGTTGAAAATCACAATAAAGAGAAGCAACTCAAGGCCATGGTATCTTGCTGAACTATGTGCTCATGCATCTTTAAACGTATCCAATGCCTAACTCAACCAATCTAGAACCACGGGACTCCAATTCAACTAGCATTCAAGATCAAGCTACTAGCTAAATCTAGACATTCACACGATAGAATCACCGGTCTAAACCTCAACCAAGTGTGTTGGTGACATTGAGCTCACCAATGGACTATCCTTATATGCAGCACCACAAGTTAAGGGTATTCTACCACAAGGACGGTGGTGTAGTGTGCCTTGTGTCAAACTTGACCGTCTCCTCTCAATCTCTAGGAAAGGCAGACAAAAATAAACGAGCTGTGTATGCACAAATAGCAAGTTCACGATGAAATCAAGCACATTCATTCATAAAAAATAGATTTAGAACATTGTATCCGAGAAATCAAAGAATAAACAATATAGTTTCAGCTCAACCGAGCTTTGAGTCTAAGGAATTTAGCTCATGCTAGAAGCATGAGCTAATACAAACACTAAACAAGCTGCAAGACAAGCCATGAGGGTTGTTGAAATTAGCAATCAATGAATCCTTGCATCGGAGCTCCCAGAATGACCTCTTCTGCTTGTATTGCCAAAATGCCCGAGACCGCTACTCCAAAACTGAGTTGTGGTTGAATGAATCTCGTTCAAGACTACAAGGGAAATGTCATTGTGAAGTGACAAGTCCGCCCTCAAAGTATTCCAAGAGTTGTTCTAGCTTTAAGGGGTTGCGCAGTCATTACATTTTCTCTTTACCCAGAATGGATAAATCGCCTCCAAAGTCTTATAGTTTGATTCCTCTAATGTCTCTAATGTGTAGGAGAATTGTAGAGGACTCTTAGGGCTGCGTCCCTATAAAATGACAGCACCGCCCTCGACCTGGTGTGAGAGATATGGCCTTTGCAAGGAACTAGAAAATCCTTTTCTCTTGTTTATCAGAAATGGCAAAGACAAGCTTTTAGGGGTTGGTGGCCTTTTCCAATTTTGGCTGATTCTTGTCACCTTGGCTGAAATGTATGTAGAATGATGTGGGATTGTGTATCACACGACCAAATGTTGTAATGACTCCTACAATAAACAAATGAACTTGATTTAGGCCATGATATAAGTGTATAAGGCAAAATATAATTAAAAGTAGTATACTAAATAAGCTCAAAATATGGTGAAATGTGAGCTTATCAACTACCTCACACTTAGACGATGTTTGTCCTTAAGCATATGATCAATCTAAACTACTATAGACTCAATCAAAATAGCATGAATGCATGAGACTAATGAAGAATAAGCTCAACGCGAGAGGGTGTCATGCATTGTATAGATAAGTCTAGGTTGACGAGTAGCGCGAAGCAAGTAAACAGAGGAATCCATATGGCTCAAATGGATAGTGTACACTCAGGGCTATACGAATGCAAGGTTAAATGGGGACTTGAAACTAGGTAAGTGAAGGAATGCATCACTATACAATCTTTTGGTCTATGCTCCCCTAACCTCCCAAGTGTGTCCCTTCTAGCCTATCTTCTGCTTCTCTAGGGATGAATTGAACTCTTCTCCATCTTTCCCCTAGCCTAGTGCATGAGCTTTCACAGCAATCTCAGGCCAAGCCTCAACTCCATCATACTCACTTAGGGTATAGTGTTTAGGTTAAAAATTCATCTCTTAAAAGTGTTGGAACAAACATGATGGCCTCACTTTCGCTTAGATAGAAAATTCCTTTTTGTTTCTTCAACCAAGCTGTTTTCCTTGCTTTGTATTTTCTGTTTTCAGTTTGTTGATGTAGCTCAGCCCTTCTTTTGCTTGTTGTCGAACTCTTGGGTTTCCTGGATTTTCTTTAGGTTTTCTTTTGCTTTGGTTGTTGACTTTAGACCTCCATTCATGTGATGAAGGGGTGCTTCAGATCTGCACCTCCTCCTTCTTGTTTTGTATGAGAGATATATTTTTATTATTTCTCTGATTTCTTTAGCCATCTAATCTTTTCTTTATTCAACTTTTTGGATTGAACTTAAGCTGGCTCTCCATAGGGATCAAAGGTCATAAGCAGATTCACCAAAATTAATATATTTAGACCAAACTAAAGGCTGCATCTCTCCTTTCCCTCATTCAAAAAGTGTGAATACTCAACCTCGGATTAGCACTAAACTCATGCACTACACCATTCATACCACTGAAGAGTTCAATACCAGCCTCAAAACAGGAATTAATAAGCATTAAAGCCACAAATAAGAGAGCATTGCATAGGTACATATATCTATCCGAATGTAAATGAGCAAGATATAGAATGATCAAGCAAAAATTTGGGCCAAAAAGATCATGTCTATAGAAAAATGAACAGAATGATAGGCATAAGACAAGATGAACAAGATATGCTGCAAATACTACCTCTCACCCCACACTTAAAACTTCACTTGCCCTCAAGTGAACTAAGTAAAGACTGAAATCATAGAGTTTATGCTCAAGGGGTTTTTGGAGCAATGTAGCCTAGTGGAAGTTGCTGCATATCTTGCATTTGGCATTGGAGATGGCCTTCTTGATTCTTTGAAGCTACTGTCTTGGGAAGGTTTACCCCACACTTGGTCTTCACCTCTGTTTGTCAACATTTGCTGTTAAAAAGAGCATTAAGAAACTAAAGAAAAAAACTAAAACCAAAACTACCTTCCTTGGATTACCTCCCAAGCAGCTCTACGTTTATGGTCCTTAGATAGACCTCTTTCTTCCACTATCTCTGATGTGTATGGCCTCCTTCCTCTAGACAAAGTCTTGAGGGAAAGTATATAGCTTCAATCTGTGACCATTGACTTTGAACACTACAGCTTCTTTGTCTTTGATCTCCACAACCACATAGGGGTAGACTTTGACAACCTCATAGGTGCCAGACTATCTGCTCTTGAGCTTTCCAAGGAAGAGTTTCAATCATGAGTTGAATAGAAGCACTTGCTGGCCTTCATAGAACGATCTTCGGGTGATGTACTTATGATGCTCAGTTTTGTCTTCTCCTTATAAATTCTGGCACTCTCATAAGCATCATGCCTTAGCTCCTCCAATTTAGATAGTCAGATCAATCTGTTGGCTCAAGTAGCTTCAGGATTCGTGTTCAGATTCTTTATAGCCAAATATGCCTTGTGCTTCAGCTCAATAAGAAGATGACAAGCCTTTCCATATAGCAGTCTGAATGGGGATGCACCAATAGGAGTCTTGAATGCAGTTGTACGCCCGAAGTGCATTTGATAGTCTCTTGGACCAATCCTTTCGTGAAGCTCCAACAATCTTCTCCAATGTGAGATTGATCTCCTTGTTGGACACTTCAGCTTGCCCATTGACTTGTGGATGATAAGGTAAAGTCACCTTGTGCTTTATTCCATACTTGGCCAGCAAATTTTCAAACAACTTGTTGCGAAAGTGAGATCCAACATCAGAAATGATGAACATAGGAGTGTCATACCTTGCAAAGATGTTCTTAAAGAATTTCAGAATTGCAGTAGCATCATTGGTTGGGCAGGCAATTACTTCAACCCATTTAGGAGCATAATCAACTGCTACAAGAATATACAACTTCCCTTGACTTGGAACAAAAAGGGCCTATGAATTCAATCCCCCAAACATCAAAGAGTTAAACTTCTAACATTCCCACTTGAGGCGCCTCATTTATGTTTGACAAGTTGCCCACTCTTTGGCATCTATCACAAGCTAAAACAAACTTACATGCATCCTTGAATAAACTTGGCAAGTAGAAACCACTTTGAAGCACCTTAGCTGTAGTTCTCTTGCCTCCAAAATGACCACCACACTCCAAAGAGTGGAAGTGCTGCAAGATTGAGTTCATCTCCTCCTCAGGAACACATCTCCTGATCACCAGGTTAGCACAGACCCTATAGAGATAGGGATCCTCCAAAATGCATTGCTTGAGGTCAATGAAGAACTTCTTCCTTTGTTGATAGCTCAGAAGTGGATTTCGGTTGATGGCCAGATAGTTGACTGTATCAGCATACCAAGGAGCATCTGGATGGTCACAGCACAGACTTACTCATTAGGGAAATAATCTGCAATAGGGGCAGGTAGATCAGAAAAATGAATGCCCTCCAACCATGACAAGTGATCATCTACAATGTTTTCACTTCCCTTTTTGTCCTTAATCTCAACTTCAAACTCTTGTAAAAGAAGAATCCAGTCAATAAGCCTCGACTTTACATCCTTTTTGCTCATAAGATATCTGATGCCGGCATGATCAGAGAAAACCACAACTTTGCTCCCCAGAATATATGACCTAAATTTGTTGAAAGAGTAAATCACAGCAAGCATCTCCTTTTCTGTGATGGTATAATTCAGTGCTACAGTACTGAGCATCCTGCTAGCATAGAAGATTGTTTGAAAGAGCTTCTCTTTTTATTGGCCAAGAACAAAACGAACTGCTACATCAGAAGCATCACAAATAATCTCAAAGGGCCGGCCCCAATCAGGTGCTTCCATAAGTGGTGCTATAATAAGATGCTGCTTCAACTCCTCAAAATAACTCAGACACTCTCTGGTCATCTTGAACTCAACTTCTTTCTCCAACAAATGACAAAAAGAGGCTTGGCAATAAGTGAGAAGTTCTTGATAAAACTCCTATATAATCCAACATGGCCATAGAAAATCCTCACTGTTCTTACTGAATTAGGTCGAGGAAGACTATTGATAGATTCATTTTTGGCTTTGTCCACTTCCAATACTTTCCATGATACCTTGTGGCCTAGAACAATCCATTCTTTCACCATGAAATGACATTTCTCCCAATTCAAAACAAGTCGAACATCTTCACATCTTTGGAGCACTTTCTTCAAGTTAGATATCAATGATCAAAACTGTCTCCAAACAGACTGAAATCATCCATCTAGATCTCAATGTTCTCCTTAATCATGTCACTGAACACTATCATCATGCATCTCTGAAGTGTGTCAAGTGAAGGTAGTCTTCTCTTGATCCTCAGGATCCACTGTGATTTGATTGACCACTGTATCCATCTAGATAACTGTCAAGGGTATGACCAGCCAACCTATCAAGCATCTGATCAACAAAAGACAATGGATAGTGGTTCTTTTAGGTTTCTTTGTTGAGCTCTCTATAATCCATACGAACTCTCAGTCAGTGACTGGCCTTCTAGCAATGAGCTCATCATTGTCAGCCCTCCAAACAGTCATTCAACCATTCTTGGCTACAAATTGAACAGGACTGATCCACTTGCTATTTGAGATAGGATAGATCACTCCAACATCCAACCACTTCAATATCTCTTTCCTCACAACTTCTTTCATACTCAGGTTCAATCTCCTTTGAGCTGCTATCACTGGCTTGCAGTGATTTTCCTAAGAATTTTATGCATATATATAGCTGGAGAGATCCCTTTTATGTCAGCTAAGGTCCATCCTATGACTCCCTTATTCTGCTTCAAAACTTCAAGCAAAGCTGCTTCCTCGGATGAACTAAACTCTCCACTAGTCTGCACGGGTGAACTTGCTCCTTCACCCAGAAGAACATACTTAAGGTGACTTGGTAAAGGCATTAAATCAAGGACAGTGGGTTTCACTAGTGAGATCTTGTAACGGTATGAATTTTTATAATTAAATTTCCCTTAAATATGCTTTAAGTTCTTAATTACCTTGTATTAGTTTAGACTTATAAACAAAGGTATGGATTTTTATATACATATATATATAATCCCTTAATTCCTTTTTTTGAAAAGATTCCTCAATGGCCCATTAATGCTATAGATTTATATTTCGAAATATGAGTATGGGCCGGTTGGGATGAAACAGATGGGTCGAGAATTGCTTAAAACTTTGTTGGGTCGGACTTAAGATTTAAGTTGGGCCATGATTTAGTTTGAATAGAAATAAGACAGAATTTATTTGGCTATGAAGTCTCTTTCACGACGAATCTCGCTGTATCTCATCTTCGCGAACAAAATGGAGGAGCAGAGTCGGAAATTGGGGAAATCATACCAATCCTCTAAAATTGACGCAAAGTTACTGATAATCCACCATCTCGCAGAATCTGTAAGAAGAGGGATGGAAGAATCAGGAGTCATGGTCTATAAACACCGGCTTGGAAGGAGAAGAGGTACACCAAAGCTAGAGTCAGCAACCACCCAGCAGAGCAGGGGTTCGAGATTAACAGAAGGGTCAAGGTAAGTACCTGGGTACAAGGAGATGGATGCGGAATGCTGGGGTTTTAAGAGTTTCTGATTCACGTTGATTTTTCGGATGACCTTAAATTTTTCAATTCGTGTTTTAACTGGTGAAGTTTCATGTGCATTATGTTAGTTAAGCTTGAAAGTGGGTGTTAAAATGTTGAATTTGCTCAAATTGTGATTCAGATCAATGCTTCTGATTTAGGGGTTTTCAGTATGAGTAAGTCTTGCGTCGAATTCTATGAGTATGAGGTAAATTGAGGTCAATTGTTCTGTGTATGAGTTGGTAGGTGTCGTAGTCAAGTCGCATGAGGTAAATTTTCAGTAGATGCTCTTTTATAATAAAAAAAATATTCCTTGGTTGTTCGGTTTTCAAACTTTCCAATTTGGAATATGCATATAGATGAAATTGAGATTTTACTGAAAAACAGTTTAGTACAAGTATGTTTCTCTTGGGGGAATAACCGTGTGTTTTGAAAATGAGTGACAAGGTTTAAATTGTTTTTTAGTCATGGATTAGTAGGCTATGGAGTCGTGAGTATGATTGGTGAAGTATTAGGTTGGTTGAGGCCCTGTTGAGCCTGGGCTCCGTAGTTGGGAAAGTCAGCCCCGTGTTTGCAGCTTTGGATCGATTCGTGTTGAGTTTGTATTACTCAGGTGTGGTGAGACGTCCTGATGAGATTTTGGGTGAGCATGGGATTTTTAGATGAGATGTTGTCAGAGGTTCCATGGTGTGAAGTTGCTGATGAAAGTTCTGTTGTGGTTGATTAGCTTGGAGTTAACTGCTTAAGCTTGATTTCAGAAGTTGTTTTCCATTCTTCTATAGCTTGTCATAAAATGTTTGTCTTCTCAAAAAAATTTCCTGCTTATGCCTGATTCGTTCTTCTAAAAAAAAGGAAACATAGTCGAACTGTATTTCAGTTGCACCAAGTTTTTAATCCTTTGAAACCTTCTGCTACATCTTGTTTTGCCAAGTTATTTACTGAGCGTCAAGCTCACGGGTGCCGTTGTTTTTGCATCCGTACACATAGGACCAGGACAGGATTAGATGGATCACCAGACTACAAGAGAGGTGGAGGAGCTTCTGTTCATGTTCTTGAGATAAACGACATGTCTTTCGTTATTAAAAGACCAATGCTTAGTTTCTGATATCCTTTCTTTTCTATTTTGAAAATGAAGTTGTTAATGACTATAGAAATAAGACTCTATGTGAGACTGCAATGTTTTAAATCAATTTGAACAGACATGCGTTTCTTTGGTTGTTTGGAAGAAGGAACTTCCTCTTCTAACAGTCAATGAAGTGCTTATGTTATGGAAGTTTATGAAACCTTCTCACGGTTTTGACCAGGAAGTTTGGTCTTTTACATGTGGTATCAGAGCTTGAGTTTGTCGTCCATCCTGCACGCAATAGTAGTGATGGAATGACAGGGGCAACCATTGAGCCCTGACAGTCAAAGTTTGAAAAAGGAAGTGGAAAACATCACACGCTTTGCAACATGGGTAGGAAAAGGGTCGATGATTGCACGATTTGGTGGCTGGATTATTATCCAAATGGGAGGAGACTGGAAGATGAGTTGCCCATATCAAACCGTCTTCATATGTGCAGTGAATGATCCTGACTTAAATTTGGAAGCAGTAAGGGATGTAGAAATTAATCGTGAATGAACCGAGGATGGGCTGTCAAAGGATAAATTATTAGCACAAGTAGTAGAGTGTGAGGGGTATGTGCTAAGGAGAATCAAGCCAAGGCGAGGCGCAAAGGCTGATGAGCAGCAACGTGGCTTAGCTGAGCGCTATTCTGGCAGCAGGATAGCATTTACTCCAAATGCACAGATGAGTCGGCGCAATTTAGCATTGAGATTATCAGCTAAGGGAGCAGGTTTGTGCATCGGGCAGGAATCACTGCACTCAACCGTTCAGCAGGAAAGCATGCTGTTGAAGTTTGTTTCACGATCAGATAACTATGGAGACAGAGGATACCTACTGTGGTGTACGTCTCTAGCGATTATGAAGCAGCAACACAGGAGACCGAAGGAGGGGTTAGGGCAGAAATATATAAACAAGGAGCTGCTAGAAATAGTGAGACCAACCCTCCGAGCTTGAATATGCTTCCAAAGAAGCTTGAAGAATATGGGAAGGAGGAAAATAGAGTGAGTGCTACTGCTCGTATACTAGGAGTAAGGATCCTCGAAAAAAAAGCTTATCGACTGGTCCTTGGAGATTATGGTAAAACAGTTGGGAAGAACATATTTTGCTAGGACTTTTGTCTTTTGTAGCAGAATCTGTCATGATGTGGAAAGACTACTTCTTATTTCTCTAAATAAAGATATTAGAAATTCTCGACCCATCTGTTTCATCCTAACCGGCCCAGTACTCATATTTCGGAATATAAATCTATAGCATTAATGGTCCATTGAGGAATCTTTAAAAAAAAGGAATTAAGGGATTATATATATATATATGTATATAAAAATTCATACCTTTGTTTATAAGTCTAAACTAATACCGAGTAATTAAGAACTTAAAGAATGTTTAAGGAAAATGTAATTATAAAAATTCATATCGTTACAGTTCTGTTCAGGAGGGCGTTCTCCCAAAGAAGTAAGCTCCCTTGGCTCTCATATTTTTTTGTCTGTCAAAATCTTGTCATTCTGCATCACTGCAAGTTCTTGGAGAATTTCTGGCTTCTTGGTGGTCAAGCAGGCAATCAAGGTATCCTTCATACATCCTAGCTCTTGAGAGAATGATTCTTCAACTACTTCCATAGCTTGACACTGATCAGGCTCGGTGGTGAAGTCTAGAGGCAACCTCAGGGATTGTAGGATTGAATAGGGATGAATATACATTGAAGCATACTTCTTCCTCTTCAATCCTTATCTTCAACTCTCTTTTTGCCAAATCAATCAAGGCCCCTACCGTTCTTAGAAATGGTCTCCCCAAAATGGTAGGAACTCCTTGATCTTCTACCATGTAAAAAATAACAAAATTCGTTGGAAAGTAGAACTTGTCTACCTTGACCAACACATCTTCCACTACTCCTCTCGGACTCTTTAATGATTTGTCAGCCATTTGAAGTGTAGTTCTAGTAGGTTGAGACTCTCCAAAGCCCAACTTCTGAGAGATGGAATAGGGCATCAAATTGATGCTTGAACCAAGGTCACACAAAGATCTCTCAAACAAGTGATTTCCAATAGAACAAGGGACTGTAAAGCTCTATGGATCAGATAGTTTAGGGGAAATTTGCTTGCTAAGGATAGCAGAACACTCAGCTGTCAAAGGTATGGTCCCTTCATCATCCACTTTCCTCTTTTATGTAAGAATGTCTTTTATGAATTTTGCGTACACTAGCATTTTTTACAATGCTTCTGCAGATGGAATGTTGGTATGCAACTTCTTGAAAACCTCCAGAAACTTCCGTATTGCTTCTCCATAATTGGCTTAACAAGCCTTTCCAGCAGTGTTGTCTCTGTCATGCCATTAATCCTTATTTCGTTGCCTTTGTTGGCTCTTCTATTTCTTTTCCACAGATTTCTCCACTTCTTTCTCCTTCTCATCAGGGGGAACTACCACTTATGGCACCTGCGGCTCCTTAAAACTCTCTCTTAGATCTCAAAATAATAGCCTTGAAGCATTTCCTCGGATTGTATTTTTGTGAAGCTAGGAAGAGTACCTTGCTCTCTTTCTTGAAGTTGAGAAGCTAGCTGCCCAACCGTGTTCTCCAGCTTCAGCAGGGTAACTTGCTGTTTTTGAATAGCAGCTTGCTGCCCTTGAATAACTACCTGCTGATTCTGCAAGTTGGATTCAGTCTTGGAGATGAAGTTTAGATTCTGTTAAGTGAGCTTGCTGATCATTTCTGCATTTTGGTACTGCATCTCCTTCAAAGTAGCCATCTGATCATTCTTCTGGTTCCTTGATGCATCAGAGGTTTTTTGGTAATGCACTTTAGGGGACTGAAAGGGGAAACAAACGCGAATTAAGAGTACATTGAGGATTGCTCCAAGAGAAACCAAGGGCATCATGCTTTTTGTAGTTGTTCTGGTAACCTCCTAGCTGCAACCTTTGTTGTTGAACATAGTTCAGCTTTTTCCATGTCTACTTGGGGAGGATCTGGGCAGTTACTGAAGTGATGGTTACCTCCAAGAAGATCATAAGTGAGCTGATGAACTGTATATGCTTGAGGTAGTGGTTGCTGAAGTGTTGGTTTAGGAGCAAACTGAGCAACCTGGTGATGAGATCTTATTTAGTGCTTATTTTGCATGTCATTTTATATCTTTTCATACCTCTTTACACTTGAATTATGCCCTAATTGTTATTATTTGAGCTAATCTTGGAGAAAAGAGGTACATGTTCGTATTTTGCAGCTTTTATACTCATCTCAGGTACAATTCACCATCATACGGACATGTGAAGATCAAGGGCAATATTTTGGACAAGGTTACATACACCTTCATTTAGAGCTACACAAGACCATGTTTATACAAATGAAGAGGATGAATTCAAAAGAAAAAGCCCTGGCCATGTGTTTAAGAAGGGTGGACTTGGTCAAAGATAGTGACTAAAGGGAATTCCTCTCCTCACAACTACACATTCGGATGAAATGCAAAAGGAGGAGGAAAGATTTGAATTTGGCACATGTTTCAAGAATATCACTTACCAATCTTGACCCTCCATCCAATTGTTGACCAAGAGAGAGAATTGGGCCAAAGATCCACTCCATACACCAAGGCCCACATCTACACAAAATGAGGAGATTTGAATTTGAATGTGCATTTGGCACAACTCCCCAAAATATTTCACTTCTTGCATTCAAAGGGGAGAGACATATAGACTTTGGTTTTGGCACTTAGAGATCATCTTCCCACATCCATTTTAACCACACATTCTGATTTTTACAAGGAAGAGCTCAAAGGGGACGGGCAAGAGAAGCAACACCTCCGGGTGTTGAAGAGCACAAAGGGAAGAAGAAGAAGGCTTGACTCCGGACAAGGAAGAAAGCTTGGATCTTGCTTATTTCATTATGAATATGGCTAGATCTTATGTCTATCTTGCTTGTTCTCAAGACCCTACCCTAGGCATGGGCTAATCTTGAAAGTTTGGGGCTCGGTTGATCCCCACTATGTAGACGATTTATGACCAATTTCGTATATTAATGTTCTAGTTTCGTTGATTTCATATAATTGTGCTTGATTTTATTGTGAATGAGATGTTGAGGCCGAATATGAATGTTCAGCCTTGTAAGTCTTTGTGCCGATGGGTGGTGAAAACCACGATTCATTAGGTGACAGAATGGACCAAGATGTTACGACCATTCGTTAGCATGGGCACATTGACTACCTTGGATGTGATTTCTCATATGTCTTACATGTTTAGTCCCCTTTGTTAATGTTTGCACCGATGGATGTTTCAAAGTATGGCTCATTGGGTGACACGGTGAGCTATTGTGACTACCTTCCATTTGCATGTGTGCTTGCCTTAACTTAGGTTAGATTGTTCATATTTCTCATTTATGTTGGAAGCCTTGCCTCGGTAACTTGATCACGAGGGTTTGGCTAGACTCTAAGAACATGATCATAATTAGTTAGGGACTTGTCTTTGATTTTTAGTGCCACAATAGGGATAGTTAATTTCATGAACTCAATGTCACCTCTTTGAGGTTTAGAGTAACTATGTGGCTTGACTGTGAGTAGTAGCTGCATTTAAGTCCCGTGGTATGAACGAACAAACTAAACATGTATATGGATAGGTTGTCATGTTTGCATAACGAGGCAAGATACCTTGCCTTGAGCTGATCTCTCTCCCGAGCGTGATTCAATACCCATTTACTTTCTGCAATTAGGTTTGTATTAGATTAGTTATATATTAGTGTAATTATATTTGGCTTTTAGTTTAGCTATAAACCTTGTTGTTCGGTTACTCTGGAATTTAATTGTGGACTTTGCATGTTTAAGACTACTCTCTGTGGAGATGACCCTTGCTCACCCAAGGTATTACTTGTACGACTGCGTATACTTGTGTATTTGCGTGGCGTATATTCGTCTCATCAAGTTTTTGGCGCCATTGCCGGGAATTTGGAACGATTTTGTGGCTTGTTGATTTTTTATTTGCTTAGCTATATTTTTTTTTATTATTTGTTGTTTTTTTTATCTTATTTGAATTTTCTTGTGTGTTTTTAGTTACTAATTTTTTTTATATTGTTCGGAAGGTAGTAGAAAAGAGATGACCATCTTGTTTTCTCTCCGGACACTAGTTTGGCTCATGAGGACAAGGAAGAAGACCCGTTTGAAGATGAAGCTACGGAGTTAGTAGGGGAGTCTCCAACATATACAGAATCCTCCTATTGACCCTAGCATTAACAAGGAAGACTCTTCCGGGTAGTCTCTTTCCTTTCTTTCTATACCTTTCACATTGTTTGCTTATGTGTGATTTTATTGTTTGTTATTGGTTTCGTACCTTACACTTAACCAACACACGGAAACGTAATGTTGTTTAAGTGTGGAGGGAGAAAGTTCATTGGGACATGACCTTTTTGTTTTCATGCATTTCTATGTGATTTTTCATCTTTTAGATAGTCGTATTTTCATTTTTAGGATTTTAAATTTCACATTAACCTCTTGATGCTAGGGCTCCTTGATTGAAAACTGACTAACATTGGTAGAGGACATATTTGTTGGCAAATAGACTACTTACACTCTTGAGTTTTTACTACTATCTTTGCATCTTTACTTTGAATGTCTATTTTGAGCCAACACTTTACACACTAGGCCATGGTTTGTTTGGAGAGTCGACATGTAGGGTGAAGGGCTTAACCTAGATTTGAGTGCATTTATTTTATAAACTCTTGC
>JAOYMZ010035524.1:0-15936 GCA_025802335.1 Pinguicula primuliflora | reverse complement strand
GAGGAGAACCTATCGTTCACATCTTTATTAGATCTCATTTACACCAGATATAGTCTTAGTAGAGATACAATAGATTTAATTTTGCAATACAATCCCAAAAGGAAGTTCGACCACGCAGAGTCTACCATTTTCCTGCGGGATGTGGCAATGTTGTGGGATTTTTAAGCCAACACGAGAACAAGGATTCAACGAGATACACATTGGAAGTTGTTTTACGTCCTAAGGGAGTGACCGAATGCACGCCTGAGACCCTGAACCAATATGGCATGCAGGCGGACTCCATGGTTATGCCGAGACATGAGTCCACGACATTCGATGTGGCAATGCGTGTGACCAATGCTAATAAACTGCTTGTACGTAAGTTCAACGTCAACAAGACAGAAGTCGTGATGAACATTCAGGCCAAGTCACCTTGTGTTGATGTGTTTGCAACAGTAAATGAATTCGACACGAAATCACATAGTCTTAACTCGCCGGCACCGGACTACGAAAAGGTGCATAAGGAGGAAGCATGTCCAGCATACATCTCCATGTCGTTCCCATCAATGCACTTTTTCCTCCCCCAAAGGTTCATGGCAAGAAGAGAGAAAGTCCAATTTCTCCGCATTCTACAGCGGAAGGCGGAGCAAGAATGAAGCGTAAGAATCGCTGCCAGAAGTGCGGTGTCCTCGTACATTATGCAAAGACATGCAACAGTGGACGTGATGATAAGGAAAACGAAACTACAAGTGGATGGCGGGAGTAAGGGCTATAGCCTACAGTTCATATCGTACTCTTTTCAATTTTTCATTTGCTGAACATTTAATTGAGACTTGAGAATAAGGATTTAGTTATATTCATTTCATCCATGTATTTGTGAATTCAGTTGTATTCATTGCTTAATCATAATTTATTCATTAGCATAATCATGTTCTATAATATAATTCAGCTCTTTCATTATGTCGGGTTTAATGCGGCTTACGAGTAAAGCGTGAATTTACATGGAAGCACATAATCCGTTGTTGACTGTTCTATTCACATCGGACGGGAAGAGCGCGAATATACATGCTAGACCCAGACATGCCGTCAGGCATTAAACATTTAATAATAAACAACCCTCCTGACCTCGGACAATCGTGGATATTCCGGAAGAGACATTCGTGCTCCAAATATACTGTAATCCATGGTTCAATCCACGTCTGACGGTACGAGCCCGACTACACGTGGTAATTCCGAGTTGGATCCTAAAATATTAAACAAATTAAACAATCGACAGTACTGCAACCTATCGTGATGAAGATGCATTTTCGTGCTCCAACTATTAAATAAACAAAGTGATCGACAGGGCTGTGACCCGTCATGATTATCCCCGAAGCGATCTTCGTGCTCCAATTATACTGTATAAAGCATAACATACGTGGCCAACTCGAATAATGCAGTCGGGCCTTAAACTATTTAACAAACAAAGCGATCGATAAAACCACGACCTGTCGTTGTTATCCCAGAAGAGTCATTCGTGCTCTAATTATCCTGTAATTCATGGTTCTATCCACGTCTGATGATACGAGCTCGACTATACGTGATAATTCCGGTTACCTCAGTCGGGCCCTAAACTATTGATCAAATAAAGTAATCAACAGGACCGCGACCGAAGAGACATTCGTGCTCTAACTATTAAATAAACAAAGCGATCGACAAGACTGTTATCCATCGTGATTATCCCGGAAGAGACCTTCTTGCTCCAACTATACTGTATTAAGCACAACATACGTGGTAAACCCGAATAATGCAGTCGAGCCCTAAATTATTAAACAAATAAAGCGATCGACAAGACCGCGACCTGTTGTTGTTATCCCGGAAGAGTCATTCGTGCTTCAATTATCTTGTAATCCATGGTTTTATCCACGTCTGATGGTACGAGCTCGACTATACGTGAAAATCTCGGTTACCTCAGTCGGGCCCTAAACTATTTAACAAACAAAGAAATCGACAAAACTGCAACGATACGTGGTAAACCCGGATAATGCAGCCGGTTCCTAAAAAATAACACTAAACATAATCTAAATTTTGTTGAAGTAACGCATGGACTCATAATTGTGGTATATAATTCATTACTTTTACACAATTTAAATTTCGTTTAATGTCTAAATAAACCGTGAGACGAACAATATATGACTGATTCACATCCAAGGCAAGTTGCTCTTACGAGGTATGTAATGAAATCTTTTTGTTTCCAATCTACTTGAAAATATTGTCTTCAATCCCACAAGTGTCTTAACTGTTAGCACCTGATAAAAATTAATGTATTCACACGCATATTTGTCCATCTATACTCACTTAACTTGTCAAATAGAGGAATTAGAGTTTTTTTTATATTTTAGACATAATTAAATACCCGAATAGAAAAGTCAGAAATAACTCATTAGTCGACAAAACCACGGTGCATTCGCAGTTAACCTGGATATCTCAGTCGGGCCCTTACCCTAAATCCTAAACCTAAAGAGAAATGCTACGTATACTTATTTTTTATACAAAATTAAGTATACGTAGTAAAATGACATCGTTTTGTTTAAAAAACGGTAAAACACACATTTTATGACACAAAACGACGTCATTTTATGCATTGTACTTAATTATGTATGAAAAATCATTTTAAATACTTATTTATTCTAATACTTATCCAAAAAACTAAAATAAAACATTGCACGTGTAGTCTGTTCATAGATTACGCATTTTTTCATGAACAGAGCGATTATTTTCGAGATTTCGTTGTGATGGAGAACAACTGGAACAATTATTATCATTCAAGATCTTGTTCTGTAAATATTAAATAGATACAACAACAACTAAAAAAACCTACTTCTCAATCGTAAGTCGTAATACATGGTTGGCAACGTCGCCGCTTCCTTCTCCGATTCCGTCTCCGCCAGAATAAAGCATACAATATTATTATGTACAGTTATCTTTATCTCAAAAGATAAACCAGCAGCTTTCTGCCAATTACACCCCAACAGTTTGTTTACCAGTGAAGTGGTGCTGACATGTTTTCCGGGATAAAGTGAGCTGCCTCTAATAGACTTTGCACGCTCCATGGATTAGAACCTGCATTTGATATCGCAACGATCCTTTTATAAGAAAGAGTCATACACTCGCATAGGATAGGTTTCTCTTTTGCAACAGATATGGGATGCGGTCCGACATTGGAAGGAAACTTCTTCTCCTGCAATCTAAAGGACATCCGCGAGATTTTCTGAACATGAATCTCCATCAGAAATATTTGTAACTTGTTGACTTTATTGGATTGATATGAGTATTTCATATTAATTTTTATTTTCTGTATAATTCAAATCCGTTCAAAGGGTCTCGAGTCTAGCGCCACGATACTCGCTCACCTCACACTCACCTCGAATAGTGCATCCATTACTATCACCGCAGTCAAGGTTCTCTCATTACGTATAAAATGCAATTAAGGCTGGCTGCAGTCGAGGTTTTCTCACCTCGAATACTCGCTTACACGTGTATGTGTTACAGGGTTGGAATAAACTCCAGTATTTTCAAATGCAATTTAAAAAATAAAAAATAAAATACAATTACTCTATTGCCCTCCAAAGTATCTTTCCGCCTTCCGGCCGGCTCCTATACTATTTGTGTCTCTTCTTCTTCATACTCGCCCCTAGCTGGCATCAGTGGATAAAAGCACGACCATTCATGTTTTTCAAATTCCATTACTCATGCATGTATCACCCGACCATACATACTTTACCTGTGTATAATTTCGGAATGATGCACTGTATCGCGGGAATTGCGCGACCATACGTTCTTTACGCCTTCCAAATGAAATGACTCTCTTATTCTCCATAGTGTCTTTCCGCCTTCTGGTCTGCTCCTATATGTGTCTTTTCATTTTCATATGCCCCCCTTCCTAAGGGCGTCATTCGATACAAGCACAACCATACGTGTTTTTAATAAGTGCCCTTTGCTGCAAAACTTCACGAAACACATAATCAAGATGTCTGGCTTGCACCAAAATTCTTCTTCATCCGACTGCTTTGGCATAATCATCCACTGTTCCATTGATGCGTTTCACTTTAGCATTCATCATACGGTAGTTGATGTCACCGCAAATGACAGAGTCAGTTAGGACATTCATTTCAAAAATAGAAACAATCTATTCGTACCTATAAAAAAACAATTCATTCATTCGGAACCCGGTAGTACATTCGTTTAGAACCCGATAGTACATTCGTTCGGAACCCGGTTGTACATTCGTTCGGAACTCGGTAGTACATTCGTTCGGAACCTGGTAGTATATTCGTTCGGAACCCGGTAGCACATTTGTTCTTAACCCAGATAATCGAGACTAAATTATCATCAACATTCTATATACTAGATTCTTCCTATTTAATATCCACAAGTAGCCCAGATACGATTAATTCGGTGACCATAGCGGCATATCGTTAGACAAGACAGACGAACCACAATGCTGATCGGCATCATCTTCCATTATTCCCAGATTCTGAACGAAGCATTCGCGACAGGCCGCTATTGGGCCCAGTATGTTAACTTCTATCATACGGTGGTTGATGTCACCGCGTATGGCTCGCCCTCTAAGTAATTTGGCCTGAAGGGCAAAGTCAAAGGCAACATCAAAGAATTCGATCGTGCCGGACACACGGTGAAGTTTAAAGGCATAAGCAGCTAAGTTGGGTGATAAGCTCCAAAAGACGGTGGCAATTCGGGTTGCATTAGTCGCGTCGAAGTTATCCAGACTGAACTTGTCGGGCCATGCCGGATCATGGGATTCAACGGTTACAAAGTCAAAGGCAGCAGTCGTCGCGACAAGGTCGTCGAGTGCGATGTCGAGGGCTGCATTGGATGCAAAATTGCCTGGTCCGACAATGTTGTTGCATAGGGCAACGAGGCGTGCGGCTTTGGAGGCGAAGGCAGTTTCCAAAGCGACAATGACACAGAAGCCGATGAATGAGATGGCAATAAGATCGGAGGCGATCACGACAAGGGCGATAACTGAATCGGCTAAGGCTGTGATGTGGCACCCATGGTTTGAACTTTTAAACTCTAGGTTTTTCCACCGTCGGAGATGATACAGTAAAAAATAGTCTTCCGGCTATTGACTTGATTAGAAGGTATTAAGAAGGTTTAGTATTTTATTTCTTTTCTTCCTTTTCTTTTAATGTCTTTTAAGTAAAAAACAATAAATGTAAATCAATAATGAAATAGGAAATTATATTTCGAAATAAGATTCTCGTGGAGGTTACTTGTCCAATTATTCCGAGATTGACAACGTATTTTAATGTTCATCCTTTTTGTGTTTTTTATTATTGTAGATTTATACATAAATTAGGCCCATGTACGAATTTTAGGCTGGTGGCCGTCCAGACCGAAAAAGCAGACGTCCAATGGGTCTGGGTCGCGTAACAAGGCATGCTCCATTCGGTCGTCAACCTACCGAATGTCGCTTAGGGATCACCTAGACACAACTTTTAGAATATTAAGTTTCATCATAACCCTCTCAAGTCTTATAACATAAAATATGAGGATGTGTGATGTAAATTCAAATAATTATATATGAAAATATTAAATATATTTGGCACTGTTCCATATTAAAATAATGTGAATTTTTTTCACTTAAAATATACGCAAAAATGTTAAATATATATAATTTTTTCATCTATAATTATATATGAATTATGGAATGTTGAAAGATGGTATGATGTAAGATTCAATCACACACAAAATAAATATGTTTAATTTAAGTGACACAATTATAATAACAAGTGCTAACATGTCATTAGTCATACATAATGAGTAATGTTGGGGTGTACAGCCAATAGTATAACCCATATTTGTCATCATTCACCTTTAAAATTGGTTGCACAATTGGAAAAACCATGCATAGGAGATCAAAAGCCCCCATTTAGGTATGTTTACGGCGACGAATAAAGTTCCATTAAAGACTACTTAACCCAACGAGAAAGGATTTTAAAAATTTCATACATATAACGCTATACATATGAGAATTACTACATACATAATTATGTATGTACAGAAATTTTTGTATACACATTGGTCGCGTGCACAATGGTGCACGAAATTGCGATTTCGGCTACAAATATCAAAATTGAGCATACTGTTGAAAAGCTTATGCACGAGAGATCAAAACTCCTATACTTTGATGTGGTACCGGAGACTTCATCGTCAGAAATTTTTAAAATCATTTCCTTTGGATTAAGTAGTCCTTAATAGAGTTTTAGAAATTCCCGACGGGGAAGTCGCCGGGACCGTACCAAAGCATAGAGTTTTTGATCTCTTTTGCATAAGATTTCCAATGGTATGACCAATTCTGATGTTCGTAGCCGGAATCGCAATTTCATGCACACAACCATTGTACATACAAAAATTTATATCTCTAATCGTATATATGTATTATTTAGAAATAGACAAATAAAGAAAATAAGAAGAAACAATAATATTTGGCTCGCCGAGTGTCCGAGTCAACTCAAACCATAATTAACCATTTACTGTGGTGACGAATATAGTATCGAAATCTACCGAATCCAACATCATCACATCGATCCCTACTACCACACCAAACACGTCCGTTCTCCTCTCAATTCCTCATCGCGGTTCCATTAGTTTATTGACAGGAAGGCGCGCTCCACAATTTTTTATGCTGATCGATTGCTGATTTTTCGTCCAAGCGAGAAAGCCTTACGGCATCGCCATACCAGGCCAATTGATTATTGGTAAATTTTTTGTAGGTTTTCTGTGAATCTCATGTTTTTGTGGTTGCCTGAATGGGTGAATTGGTCAATGGCTGTGCCTCAATCCTACTTATGGATCAAAATCGGTGATGGAATTAGCTTTTTTTGTTGATTTCTTTGCTTACTATTTTTTTTTTCTGTTATTATCATTCCGTGACCCGAGAAGTGAAAACCTGAGAGTTGCGTTGATTAATGTGACAGGTTTGATTGGGAGCAATGGGTATTTGTTGTACAAATAGCGTCTGGAAGAGCTAGGGTTTGTTATTTGGGGAAGTTTTCCTGGTGGAAGAATGGAGCCAGTGGTGAAGAAGCCTAGGGGAAGAAAACGGAAGATAAATGACGTTGAGGATGTGACTGAAGATTGTAGTGGCAAAAAGAAGGCAGTGAGGACTAGATCCTTGAAATTTGTGGGACAATACGTGCGGAAAGATTTTCAGGAGAATGGGGTGTTTTTAGGTAAAATTATGTCTTATGATTCAGGCTTGTACAGGATAAACTACGAGGATGGGGATTCCGAGGATCTTGATAGCAGTGAAGTTAAGATGTTTTTAATTGATAATGACGATTTAACTGGTGAGTGGTCTGAGAGGAAAGAGAATCTGAACAAGTTATTGTTGGGTGATGATGCAAATGCGACCGTGATGGAAATTGAAAATGTACTGGAGGTGAAAAATGCGGATCAGGCTGATTCATCAGTAACAGGGATAATGAACAATGTTGAATCTGGTGCTTGTGTGGGAGGGGATACTGGTTGTGGTGATCCTGATGCTGATTCCTCTAATGATTCATGTGAAGATGCTCATGAGCAGGATAATAGTTCATATTTGGATGAGCCTGTGGCTCCAGCACCCGAACTCCCACCTTCTTCTGGCCATATTGGTCTTCCTGAAGAATATGTTGCTCATCTTTTCTCTGTCCATAATTTCTTGCGTTCATTTAGTGTTCAACTGTTCCTATATCCCTTTGGATTGGACGATTTTGTGGGGGCTCTCAATTGTTCTGTTGTGAACTCGTTGCTGGACTCTGTTCACGTTGCTCTACTGAAAGTCCTGAAGCGCCATATTGAGAGGCTCTCATTGGCTGGCTCGGAGCTTGCCTTGAAATGCATGAGGTACTTCTTTTAAAACTAAGATGCCTGATTGTGTTTGATGGACCTATTCTTTTCATCCATTACTATTATTATTATATATATATATATATTTTTGATCATATCTGAAAAGAGGGTGTGATTTCCTCGTTTTTTTTTCATATGGTGGGTGAAGTTGATACATGATGATGGTGGTTTATTTGTTTATTTAATTTCTATTATATTCAATTTATTTTGTAGAAGTCTATGCAGGATTTTCCAAAGCACTGTGTTGACTATTACAGTTATATTGTCAAGAGTTCTTTAATTTAGCAGATAGATTTGTGCTATGTGCCTTGGAATAGTCAATGTGCCGTCAGCTACCAATTAGCTATTTGCATTTGGGAAAATGTCTGTGCTTGTCTTTGTTGTCTGACATATATGTTTAGTCCATACAACGTTTTGCTTGCTGTATATCAGATTCCTTATCATTTATTCTTGATAGATTTCTGGATTGGGGTTTGCTCGACACGTTAACTTGGCCTGTCTTCTTGGTCCACTATTTAGTGGTAGTGGGTTATGCCAATGGGCCTGATTGGAAAGAATTCTTTACCCATTCTTTGGAGAGAGATTATTACTCGTTATCAGCCGGGAAGAAACTAGTGGTGCTGCAAATTTTATGTGATGAGGTTCTGGATTCTGAAGAGTTAAGAGCTGAAATGGATATACGTGAGGAGTCCGAAGTAGGACTAGATATGGAGACAAGTACAATTTTTGCCCGCCCTAATGTATCCAGACGAGTCAATTCTAGATTCTGCAGAACAAGCCAAAATATTTTAGAGCAGCATGCAACAGCATCATCTCTTGGTAGTAATCCAATTACAGGGGGCGGGCTAGTCGAGAAGTCTGCTGATGAGGATGGTAATGGTGATGAATGCCGTCTCTGTGGCATGGACGGATTACTGCTGTGCTGTGATGGTTGCCCATCATCATACCATCCAAGATGCTTGGGGATTCATAAGATGCACATGCCAGAGGGTTTATGGTATTGCCCTGGCTGCAAAATAAATAAAGCTGAACCTAAAATCTTGAAAGGGACTATGTTGAGAGGAGGCCATAATTTCGGTACCGATCTATACGGACAAACCTTCTTTGCTACTTCTGGTCATTTGCTCGTGTATGTTTTTAATTTTCTGTTCTGCCATATCCTTAACTTCTTGCTTTATTTATTTGTCTTATTCTTAAACTTTAACAGACAAACAGGCAAGTTGTCTTACCTTACTAACTAATCAATGATCGTTTTTCCCTTCTTGTGAGATTCCTAGATATTTCTAGCCTGTATCAGTTAAGGTTGATCTTACTGTTAAAAAAATTGCAGGTTGAAGGGCTCTGTAAATTCAGGAGTTTGTTTCAGATACTACAGTAAGCAGGACATTCCTGTAGTTCTCCATTCCCTTTATTTAACAGCAGAGCACGCTGTTACATATTTGGAAATATGCAGGGGGATAATTCAGTACTGGGAACTTCCTGATGACATTTTACCTTGCTACAAAATGTCCAAAGAGTGCATACATTTGGGAAATGAAAAAGGAGGTGGTAAATGTACGGTTTACTCCGATAATTTTTTGGGACAATTGATGTTGGGTGCTTCTGTGGTTGAAAAGTGTGTAGGAAATAGTACTAATGCTATTACCACAGCAGATGGTGCTAATTCGTGTCTTACCAATTGTATTCCGGATGCTGCCCTCAGTGGAGACTTCCTGGATACACTTGCCGATCCGGATCTGCTGGCAGATTCTACTAGACAACAATCTCATCATACTCTGGTGTCATCGAGTCTTTCTGGTGAACACATTTCATGTGGTACTGGTTCAATAAGACATCCTGCTGGTAAAAATGAGATAAGCCAACAAAGCAGTTCTAGTAACATAAGAAACGTTAGTATAAATTATAGTAGCTCTCCAACTGATGCTTCTCAACATGCCAAAATGCTTTCTCCACACTCAGAACATGACAGTATGGTTGGCCAACAATCAAATGGAGGTCCATCTGCAGTTTGCTTATATATGGGCGTTTCTTTCAAACCCACAGGCTATGTAAATAGTTATGTGCATGGAGATCTTGCTGCCTCAGCAGCGGCTAATTTGGCCGTCCTTTCATCGGAAGAGAATCAAGTACCCGACTCACGTAGTCGTGGAAAAGTTTTGTCTGACAATGTCGCTCTTCAAGTAAAAGCTTTCACTTCAGCAGCTACAAGATTTTTCTGGCCGAATGCTGAGAAGAAGCTTGCTGAAGTCCCAAGGGAAAGATGTACCTGGTGTTTGTTTTGTAAGGCTCCTGTGGTGAGTAAGAGAGGATGCTTATTAAACGCAGCTGCTTCAAATGCCATAAAAGGAGCCACCAAAGTATTTTCTGGTGTTCGTTCCTTAAAAAATGCGGATGGTAGACTTCCTGACATTTCAATGTACATCATGTTCATGGAGGAGACCTTGAGTGGTCTGCTTGTTGGTCCTTTCCTTAATGAAACATTCAGGAAAAGATGGTGTAAACACGTCGAACAGGCTACTACTACTTGTGAAATAAAGATCCTCTTATTGGAGGTAAGCTCTCTCTTGCCTCTAGTTGAATGTATTCTTTTACAACATTTACTGAAATAGTTACTGATATATCTTATCATTCCACAGTTATTAGATCTATTTGAATACTATGGATCACTTACAGTGGCTGGCCACGTTGTTATAATCTTCTCCTTTTGGGCTGCAGCCTGCAGATCTTACTTTCTTATGTAATATTGAAAAATATGGTCACTGCAACTAGGGTACAAGAAATTTAATTTACTGTAATGCCTTCTATAGGTTTTTGACGTACTCCCGTTTTATTTTATTTTCTGAGAACTAACTTGGAGAGGTTACCGCTTTCTTTATGTATGAACAGTTGTTTATATTTATTAATGCGAAATCTTTTATTCTTTCAGCTCGAAGAGAACATGCGCACCATTGCCCTTTCTGGAGATTGGGTAAAGCTTTCTGATGTTTCTTCAACCCGGGCTACTCCTCAGATTGCAGTAAATGCTGCTGTATCAGTGGAGAAGCATAGACCAGGTAGACGTGGCCGAAAACCTTCTTATTCGTTAGAAATTGCAAGTGATGACCACAAGGATACATCAGCTGATTTCACCTGGTGGAGAGGAGGCAAACTGTCAAAGCTTATGCTCCAAAGAGGAGTACTTCCTCGTTCAATGACTAGAAAAGCAGCTCTTCGATGTAATATAAGTTCGTTTACCCATGTCTAACAATTGCTTTCTCGATTATCTGATAGGATGTGGCTTGTTTTTCTTTGTGTTCTATGCTTGCTGAAGGTTGGAAATATTTTTTTTATATAGTAATGATCATGCAGGTGGATTTGAGAAGATACCAGGAATACACTATATTGAAGTAAATGAAATCCCAAAAATTAGCAAGCAGCTTCTATGGCGATCAGCTGTTGAAAGGAGTAGAAACGTAGCACAACTTGCACTTCAGGTGATTTTTCTTATTTAAACTTTGAAGTCAAAAACATTTTTCATTGGTCTTGGATGTTTATGGCATGCTTAAGTTTCGAGAAGCATTTCTTTTAAAAAACTGTTATCTATGGTGTTATATCCGTCTTCTCTTATAACCCAATTGGTAAATGGATCAGGTTCGGTACCTTGACTTTAATGTGCGGTGGAGTGAGCTAGTTCGTCCAGAGCAAGCACCAACTGATGGAAAAGGCCATGATGCCGAGGCCTCTGCTTTCAGAAATGCTTTCATTTGCGATAAGAAAATTGTGGAACGTGAAATTATATACTGTGTTGCGTTTGGGAGCCAGAAGCACCTACCCTCTCGCATCATGAAAAATGTAGCAGAAGTAGAGCAAGTCCAGGATAATGGGAAGACAAGATATTGGTTTTCTGAGATGCGCATCCCATTGTACCTCATCAAAGAATATGAAGAAAAATCGATGAGAAGCAAGCCTCTGGACGTATTATCCGCACTGCAGAGGAGACAACAGAGAACTCGCTCGAGAAACATATTCACCTATCTTTGGAGGAAGCAAAATGGCATGCTCCAGAGTGATTGCTGTTCTTGTCTGCAAGACATCTTCCATTGGTATCATACTGATAATAAATGTGTTTTCTCGATTCTCCTTTTTTTTCTATTAATCATAACATTTTGGATTCTTTGATGACCAGGGAGGCTGTCAAGTGCAATGCATGCAAAGGTATTCCTTACCGTATAATGTTTTCGTCTTTTATCATTAGTATGGAATGCAAAAGTGCTTCATCTCATTCATGCATGTGACTATCATCGCTTTTATTCATCTCCTTTTGACAGCTTGTAATGAAAATAGTGTTCTTCCGGGTACAGCATTTGTCTACGCAATCTTATCCAATTTTTTTGTGCAGGTTTTTGTCATGAAAAATGCTCAAACAGTTCAACTGTGCACTTCAACAATGGCATCGAATATTTGGTCACCTGCAAGAAGTGCTGCGAGATTCGTGCTGCTACGCAAGTTCAAAACAGCTATGGTTCTCCTACAAGCCCTTTACTCCTTCAAACTCGAGACTTACCAAATGCTGGACCCACTAACAGAAGTAGAAATTTAGTTGGTCACAAAGAGAAACGATCTTCCGGTGGAACAAAATATTCTTCTGAAAGGAATGCGACAAATGGCAATGCAGCTGCTAAGAAAAGGAAGACTGGTAAAAATAAACACTTTGGACTCATATGGAAGAAGAACAATTGTCAAGATACTGGGATAGACTTCAGATTGAAAAACATTATTTTGAAAGGGAAACCAGATAACGTAATAAACCCGGTTTGCCGTCTTTGTGGTCAGAAATACAATGCTGACCTAATGTATGTTCGCTGCGAAACATGTCAATGTAAGTGCTCTTTGAAGCAATTCTCATTTGCATCTTGTCTTCAAGAGTTTGTTGGCTCTTCTTCTTAGTTTGTCTCAAGTGGTTGATGCATTCTTTTTCTGCCTATCAGATTGGTATCATGCTGATGCCTTGGAATTGCACGAATCCAAGGTTTCTGAACTGGCGGGATTCAAATGCTGTAGGTGCCGCCGGATTAGATCTTCCCCATGCCCTTACATGGATCCGGAGAAAAAGAAGGCCTTGGAACAAAAGTTAGAGGGCAAAGCACCAAAGGTGGATTCAAATGCAGAAGTTACTCATTTTTTGGCAGAAGATCCTCTTCTCTTCTCTCCTTGTGAAGTTCAACAGTGCAGCGGCACGCCAGGAGTCGATTACAGATGGGATTACTCTGTTGAATCCGATTCTGCTCGTTGTAAGCTGCCAGTCAGAAGACATATCAAACAAGAAGATTGCACAGATTTGACTCATACACTGGATTCATTTCTTGTAGAAGTAACTGCCCCCTTTGACGGAAATGGCTTCAACCCTACTGAGAAGCTTCCCATCAGAAGACATGCGAAGCAGGAAAACCACCCGTACTTTCACTCAGCAATCAACCCCTCACAGAATGAAGTATCCAACACCAGAGAAGATAATTTGAGCTGTACGCAGGATTCATTCCCTCCACATGCTCAATGGACGGCTTCAGAAGATAATTTTGATGATGGCATAGTATTGGACTATGAGGATCTCGTTTGTGATGATATCGATTTCGAACCTCAGACATATTTCTCCTTCCATGAGCTGCTTGAATCTGATGATGGCGCTCATCCCGGTGGCCATGAATCTACCCCTGCTACAGAAAACTGGGAAAAATCTGGACTTCCAGAAAATGGAACTCTCGAGATATCCTATGATAATGAAGAAGATCCCTTCATATCAGTGGGAACATCACTTGATCTCATATCCTGTAACATGTGTTCACACACCGAACCATATCCAGACCTCTTTTGCGAGACATGTGGTATATGTATCCACAAAGATTGTTCACCGTGGGTCGAATCCTCAGCCGAGGAGAGTGCGTGGAGATGTGGCGAGTGTCGCGAATGGAGATAGTTGAATCTTTTGGATGAATGATTAGCTCTGTACGCAGATCATCCCCTTAATCCCGGATCGAGAGATGAACTCAACCTCTATAAATGTTCACATTTCAAGGCCTTGACTGGCTTTGGTTTCTATTTAAGAGTGGAAACAGCATCCTGTAGACAGCCCTAACCAGCAGGAGGTCAAGGTTTGTTCTTAAAATGGCAAAAATCCAGAAAGGTGAAAAGTGATGCATAACTTTTATTGTATCAGATAAGCGTTTTTTTGTTGCTTATCTGTTTTTCTTTTGACAATTTGCACAATCAAATGCAAAAGGTTATGTCGTCGCTCTGGCCGTATGCCTGTCGGTGTATTGAATATTTGGGACGCTCGACATGGCCTTGAAGAAGTTCACAAGAAATCTTGCTATCATTTGAGTGTTTTCTTTATTATCTTGGTTAATATTTGATGGGTATGTTCCGGTGACATGATTTTATACGTGCATTTTCAATTCCGGCTACTGATATTGTCCGTTGACGGAATTGGGCACATCGTTAGAAAGCTTATACATAGGAGATCATAAGTCCCATGTTTAGTTTCGGTTACGACGCCGGAATTTTCTAAAATTTTATTTAGGACTACTTAACCCAAAGGAAAATGTAAATCCTTCGTTAAACGGTGCTAATGTCGTCGGAATATCACCAAAACTTGAACATATTCAATTCTATGCATAAGCTTTCTAACGATGTACTCAATTCTGTCAACGGGCAATCCTAGTGGTCGGAATTGAAAATCCTGTCTAAAATTCTGTCACCGGATCTTGCACCATATTTGATAGTATCACATTTTTCATTTCCTTTAGTGCGATTGCCTCTACAACAATATGGTGAACGTACACGTTTATATCTGAAGATATTGTATTTGGGTTTTACCCTTTGAAATGGTGATCCAAGGGGGAGTGTTTGCAACAGCTTATGGAAGCTGCTTATGGAGGTTGCACCGCAGTTTTGTTTTTTTTATTGTTTGCCAGAACTGCTTCTACCTCTGCGGTGCAAAAGCTGTTTTGGTCTATAATCCAAAAGTAGAGGAGGAGATGCTTCTGCGGTGGAAAATCAGGTGGTGATATTTTTAAAAATAAACGAAATACATATGTAACATCATATTACCCCTTGAAAATTATCTATATAATTAAAATATACCATTTTAATCGAATTATAAGGGTAAAATTGAACTTACCTTATATAAATATAAGAAAATTTAAAAAACATTTATAAACATTACTATTAAATTTTTTTCTATAACACTACAGTTTTTACCAACACACCAGTAAGCCATGCATCTGTTCAACCATCATATTGCTGAAACCTACCCAAAAAAAACTATCATATTGCTGAATGATAGCTCAATTTTTTAATTGCAACCACTCGGTTGTTACAGGTCGGCCGGACCGGTAATGAATTTTTTTTTTTCAAAAAATGAAATAAAAAATACTTTTTATTAGAAGAAATTAAAAAATATTATAATTTTAAATGTCGGATTTCCAAAGGTTGGTGTGATCAATGGTGAAACTAACCTAACAATTTTCTCGGGTTAAAATCATAAGGTATATTTTTTTAATAGATAATAAAATAATATTAAATATCATAACATAATATTTAGAGGTAATTATATCATAACATAATCTTAATCAGATTTATATATTAAACTAATGTAATTTTCTATCTTTTATATTAAGTTGATATTAATAATAGGTACAACACAATAAACTTTATAGAAGTTTAAATCAAGGTGATTCTGAATTACAAACCATCTTGATAGCTAAAACATATAACATGTAGACATTCACCTAACTTTTAATACGAAGAACAACACAATATTTACGTGGTTCGGGAGGAATTCCTATTCTACGAGAAGAAGAATACTTCCATCTTTTTCTCCCTGTTTTCCTTATATTCTCCTTGTTACACTCGTTACATATATATACAAGTTTTTGTTGTCACTGTTCCAACTACCTCAAATAATAGCCTACTGCTTTTATGGCTTTTCTATCACGCTCCCTCCATGTTTAATGGGCGCATGCCTTATCCTCCAGCATCATTTATTACATGCTGCGCATGCTTGTATGGTGGACGCATTTGATT